>PVLD010002716.1:0-158581 GCA_004027595.1 Dinomys branickii | reverse complement strand
CCCGCAAGCTTCCGCTCCTCTCCCTCGGCCCCCCCATCCTGCCCAGCTCTCCCCTGCTCAGACCTCTCTGCCTCCCGCACCTTGGCACCCTCCCCTCTGCCCCCTCCCAATAACCTCCTCTCCCCTTGGCTCCCATCCCCCAGTGGAGCCCGGCCCTCGGCCCTCGGCCCTCGGCCTGGCCCCTGCCCCTTCCTTTTCCACTTCTCTGTAGCCCCCTCTCCGCCTCCTCCCACGAAGCCCAGTTCCTCGCCAGTCTCTCCCCTGTAGACCCTTCAGAGAACAGCAGCTCACAGCCCCTCCGGCCCAGCACTGCTCTCAGCTCCTGGGGCCAGCACAGACCGCGGAGCACCGTCAGCGCCCCTCTCACAGCCCTCGGGATCCCCCGAAGCTCTCTCCATCCCTTCCCCCAAAGACCCACCCTCCGGCTCCCTCCATTCGCCCCAGCCCAGGACCAATGCCCCTTCCACAGGCGCTTCCGACCCTCAAGCCCCCACCGCGGCTTAGTCTCCTCGCTGTCACCCCGTCGGTCCTCTCACCTCAGCGCCCCCGACCCCAATCCAACCTTCCTGCCTCCCCCTGTCCGATCGCTCCCCTCCCCCGATCGGCTCCCGCCCCCCGCCCGGCTCCGCCGCAGCCCCCCCCCTTCCGTACCTGTTTCTGGGGGCGCCAGGAGCTGAAGGGTGGGGATCCTACCCCCGAGGCCGCCCCGTCTGCGGCGGATGACAGAGCCGGGGCTGGCGGTGGCGGCCGCCTCGAGCCTCTCCGGTTCCCCGCCGCGTCCCCGCCCGCCCCGCCGCGGCGCTGCTCCGAGGAAGATGCTCGCGAGTCAGGCCGGCTGCTCCCGCCGCCGCATCCCTGCAACACCGACTGACGGCAGCAGCCGCGCCGGACCCGCCCCTCGGCCGCACGCATTGGGCCGCGCCACGCTAACGGACTACCACTGCAGCCAATGAGAAGGCGCAGACGGCGGGGTCCCGTATCCCCAGGCCCCTCCCTCCCTCCCCAGCGCGGGACCCCGGTGTCCCGGCCTCGGGGCGTCGGAACCCTTCGATCCTCGCGAGCTTCTTATCTCGGACGCCACAGTCCCCGCCAAGTAGACCCCCAGCTTAACCTGTCTTTCGGGAACCCAGGCGCCCTAGCCCTTTGCCCATTGGGTTGAGCCCTCACGTGCGGCACCCCACCCTTTTCCTGGCCCGCGGGTACGTGTGGAGGCATCGCCCAGGGCTTGACCAGCCAAAGGAGAGGCTTGGACCCAACTTGGAGCACCCAGGCGGGACTTGGTCCGCAGCGCCCTCTGCTGGCTGCGCCCGGGGGCAGGCCCGGGCTGCGGCAACCCCAGTAAAGAGACCCCGGCTGCAGGGGACACTTGCCAGCATCTCCTGCCTCCCACTGCCCAGGGACCTCCTGGTTGGAAGTCCCTAGAATTGAGGAGGGTGGTCCTTTGCTGGTGTAATGATAAGACATTGAGGAAGAGAAAGGCACAGATGGGGGAGGGGTAAACCTAGGCACTTGGGGTTTCCCAACCCTGCCCCAGGGCAATCCCAAAGTTTGCAGTCAGATTTTGTCCTGTCTGGAAGCCTGGGCTGTGTACATGTGCTTGGTCAGTGAGGGACACCCTTTCTCTGCTCCTCCTCCCAGGGACGAGTGCGGTTCTAAGGTGCAGGTGTTCCCTGTAGGGACATCTGCAGCAGTATGCCTGGATCTGAGTGTGGGGAGGGAATGCCTCTCCACTAAGCTAACACGAGGTGGACCTAACAGCTACCTAGGGCATGTACCACTAAGTAAGTTGGACACTGGGTTCCTGAATGAGGCAGTGGTTTTTGTGTGGGTGTGTAGCTGTGTGTATACCAGACCATTTTGCCAGCTCACTCCAAGACACTGATTTCTGTTGCAGGGTCGCTGATCTGCACAGCTAGGGGTAGTTGGTATTTCCTTAGCCAGAGGCAATATGCAAGAACACAACCACTAGTGCATTTGTATGCACGTGGGGGGCACGCTCACAGCCATGCACGACCATCCAAGTACCCGAGGCATTCCAGAAAGACACAAAGGGACACCTGCAGAAATGTCCCACCACGGTAAGACACACTTGTGCACAAAGTATCTGTACACTCAAGGGCAAGTACACACCCAGGGGAACAGGTACACACAGGAGACCTGTTCACAGGGTCACCCTGCCCCTGAGGTACTACACAGAGAGTCATCAATTCCATACCAGGCTGGTGAATGGAGATACCCCTGTCCAGAGGGGACCTCCTTTTCCAGCTTAGGGTCAAGAGGGGCACCCAGACTGCAGGGGTGTTTCCTAAGGGTGAAGAAGGGAGGTCTCTGAGTGAGCTCCCAGACTTGGGGTCTCCTCTGACCTTGGAGAGACCCTCAGGCCATGCCCACCAAGGCCACTGGAGGAGCCAGAGAATGGGAACTGCTGAGTCAGGGTCTGTGGATGTGAAATCTCCTCTCTGACCCCACAGCCCACTGCCCCACCCACCTCCACTGCTCCTCTTCTTGCAGCCTCCTGACACTCATGCACACATACACACACGCACACACCCATACACACACACTGTGCAGCAGGCACCAGGGCATAGAAAGACACAGACAGGTTCCGTGACTCAAAGACAGACTCTTATGATGAGTCTGGGCAGGGAGGGAGGTCAGGATGAGCACTTGTTTCCTGTCTCCATTCGCAGCTTGCCCATCAAGGGCAAGAAAGGTCACCTAGCACTTACTGCACCTCCCCTGCCCATCCCCCCTTACAGGGAAAGACCCCCAGGAAGCTGGGGCCCTCCACTTCAAGGAAGGCACCAGGAACACACAGGCAGCCACCCAAAGTGATATGCTGAGCACACACCCCTCTCCATGCGCCCAGTGGGGGGGGGCACAGGAGGGAAGGAGAAGGAGCAAGTACAGGGTGCACGTCCTTACACACACACATGCGCAGGTGTACACACACTGTGAAGCTCAGACACCAAATTCTGACATCGGCAACCATGAAGACAGGCACACGTCATGGCCCAGGCGGGGCCTACCTGCACACACAGATGCATACACATCCGCACACACACAAGCACTGGGAAGAGGCCAGGCAGGGCTGGGGGTGGGAAGGGGAGCAGACCAGGCTGCAGGGATGGAGGCAGTGCGGGAGGCAGCGGCGCAGGAGCGAGCTGCTCTTCACAACACAATCGCCCGTCTGTTGTTATAGCAACTCAGCCCCCAAATCGTGAAACGGATATTACAGCCTCAAGAGGGGGAAGGATGGGAGGGGGCTGAGAGTGGAAGGAGGGGCAGAGCAGGGGACCCGGTGAGACACAGGGCCGAAGCTGCGATGTGACAGAGGAGAAGGGGGTGACCCTAAATAAGGACTCATCCAGGGGGAGTGAGGTGGTCTGGACATGGACCTGGGGGACATTTGTGGGGGGCTGAGGCTCTGCCAGACCCACAGGTATTGTGCTTTGCAGGCAGGAGTTGGGGTACTCACATGTCTACCCCCAAGACACCCTCAGTTTGGGGAGCTAGGGAGGCAGCTCCTGTTCTCAGGGCTGATGTCTGGACTCTCCTGATCCCAGGGGCAGCTTGGCCCAGCTACAGAGCCTTTAAGAACCTCTCAGGCCACCCTCCCCACTGAGGTCACCCTTACACGTGGCCTTAGCCTTCTTCAAGTAGTGGTAGCCCCAAAAACCTCTGTACTGCAAGCTCAGTGGGGAAGAGAAAGCTGGGTTGGGAGAGGCCTCCGGAGACTGAATGCAGGATCAATATGCATTTCCTCTGGAAGTCACTGTCCTTCCAGCTGGCAGCAGTACCAGGCCAGGAGGCTGCATGACCGAGAAGTGCTGCCCGCCCCCACTGCAGGGAGGGGAGGTCTGCAAGGCCCAAGGCCCTCCCACCCATCCCTTCCCCCACAATCAGCCCCCCAGGGGCCCTCTTCCTCCCAGGATTCCTACAGTGCACATGGGTCACTGGAAGTATTCAAGCAGGGGCTGAAAGGCTACCTGCCAAGCAAGGAATTTTTTTCCTTTTAGGATGTCACTATGTAGTCCAAGCTGGCCTCAAACTTATGATCCTCCTGCCTCAGTCTCCTCAATGCTGGTATGACAGGTATGCATTATCATGCCCCAGCTCAAAGCAAGGGCATTCTGACCATGTGCTAAAGGCTCTGGTTATATATGACCACTAACTCAGGCAACCCTAGGGAGTAAAGATACACCACCTTCAAGAAGATTCAGATCCCCAAGATTCTAGACCTTCAAAGATCTTTATGTCTGGAAGTTTTCTAGTTCTAAAATTCTATCCCCCAAGATTCCAGACACATGAGATTCCAGACTTCCCAAGTCTCTTTGGTTAAAAGTTCTACACCAAAGACCGGTCCTGTAAGTACAGCTCCCTCCCCCATTCTGGGCTCTGATGGTCCAAATTAATGACACGGGCCTTTTTATTCCATCTGGAACATACAAATATTCACAAGAGTCTGTACAACCTTGGGGACACCAGCCCTGGCCCTCAGTGCATGCCACCCTCACAGACCACCTCCAGCCCCAGCTTCCCACCCCGAACCCCAGGCTGCCTGCTCGGGTCCGAGTCTTTTTCCAAGGCAGGAATGACTCCATTGTCCATTGACGCTAAGAAGAAAAAAACAGAGGTCGTGAGAACAACACCTGCAGTAAGCTAGGAGTCCTCCTGCCCAGCCATCTAGGTGGAGCACCCATTTCCCTGTCACTCCCCGCCCCATGCTGCATGAGGAGCCCCGCGCCCGACCGAAGGACTCACCATCCCTTACAAGTGGATGTCAAACACTCCATCCTCCACCGTCTGCACCTCCTCCTCCCGGATCTCTGTGGGAACCCACTCCTGGGTGTCTGTGACCCCAGCAGCCCCTCCCCTCTTGAGGGAGATGCCGTCCCGCCCCCAATCCCAAAAGCCAACCCATCCAACAAAACTCGATTCCCTGAATGACCAAATGACCTACGTTTTGAGGCTCTTCATTTTGCCACAGCTTTTTTGGCAGCCAATTTGTCAGTGCAGTTTGCTTAAATGTCAGTGCTGTGTATAGTTCACATTTTAGACCCCAGCACTTCTGGAAGACTCAATGCAAATGGCTTTATCTTTTCCATTTTTGAGGACTTATGCCAACCCCAACGGTTGTGGTCAACTGCCTCAGACCCCAGTGTAATGTAGTTGTTCAGACCGTTCTCAGTAAAATAATCATCCAGCGAATCATCATTCAGCAAACAGATTTAAAATCACCAGAGGCTCGAAGAGAGCCGCCAGGACTTTAGCAGGGTAAGGGATTTTTCTCAGAACAGCCAAAAAAGAGAAAGGCAGGCAAACAGCTCACATAACTCTTCCAATCCTTTGCCAGTCCCTCTAACAAAATAAGAGTGTGTCTGGAATTCTGAATTCTTTCACTTTCACGCTTCTTTATAAATCAAGGCTTGTCTCCTCCCTGCCTCAGAAAGGTCAAGGGCTCCCTGGCCACCTGACTCTTCTATGCAGTCCCACCGGCATAAGAGAATCACACACTCTAGAACTGGTTGCGTCCTGGATAAGTTAATAGGTTTCCTCAGTGGCCCCACCTCCCTCACGCCAGGCCAGCACTGAAAGAGACTCACTCTTACCTGGGGGCCTGGAGCCTCGCCTGCCCGGGCGCGGCAGGGAGAAGCTGAAGGCTCGGTGGTGGGCGTGCGTGGGAGACGGCGAGGAGGCAGACCCCTCCAGGCTCACACTCTGGGCACGGCGCCGGCACTCCACAGACAGGCGGTCTTTGCACTGTTTGTGGCAATTCACACCACAGGCTGGGAAAGAGGGCAGGGAGGCCAACCAGGACCATCGGTCGGAAACCCCTCCATCCCGCCCTGCAGACCTGCACTTCTCCCCAGTCTCTTTGCTCCTGATCAGCCGTCCCAGCAAAATGTGTCTAGTTTGCAAGTGCTCTCTCTTCATCCTCGCTAAAGGGTACTCCCTTCACATCAATCAAGATGCCTCTCTGGTTCTGAGGTACTTTACTTCTGGGCAAGTACGGGTATCGGGTATCACCCACCAAAAGTAAAAGTCCCCACTCAGACAGTAACTCTCCCGAAAACCTCAGCCCGGCAGTCTTTCGTTCGACATCCTACCTCGGCATTTGAGGCCCTGTTTGTAGATGCCCAGGATCTGCAATAGAGGAGGGGTCGTGCTGGGGATCAGGGATTGCGAGGTGTTGACTACCTCTCCCTTTGAATGCAGAGACAGACTTGAGCGCCCTCCTCAGGGCCAGGGGAGAAACAGCAAGGGAAGAAGCGGGTAAAGGTTTGCCCGGCAGGCCGGGCTCCGGAAGGGGCGGGGCCGAGGGGCGGGGCGAGACTCCGGCTGCCGCTGGGTAAATGGGGTGCTCACCAGCGCTTTGCAGTGGCGACAGGCAACCGGGCGCAAGGAGCTGCTCTCCTGGAAGTTGTGTACGAAGCCCATGCGGCCGCCCAGCACCGAACTGGAGCGCAGGAAGTAGGAGACCATCTCCTCCCGGCTGATGCAACCATCCCTGGGGGAAGCGGGGCGCCTCAGCTTGCCCCCCTGCCCTACCACCGGCCTCACCCCAGATGGAGGGCTCCCTAGGTATGAAAAAACCTCCGAGAGACTGCGTGGTGGAGGACGCGTTAGCTGAGAAGCCAGACAGATGTAGCAGCTGCCACTAACAAGTGGTGTGGTCTTGAGTGAGTCACGTTCCTTGGGTTTTGTCCTCATCGAGAGGGGGTCCTATTCCTGCCCTGCCCATTTCACAGCTGGCACGTGCGCTTTCCCACTGGGTCATCAGCCTCCAGTTTCCAAAGTGTGTTCTGAGGAAGTCCTGCCAGAGGTGGCCCTGAGCATGAAGAGCTCTCTGACGAGTTCTGGAGCCAGAGGACATCGGGGAAAACAGCCCTGTCTCACTTTTGCCCTGGAGAGACCCTTGTAATCGGTTTCGTAAGGCCCTTTTTCATATTTATACATTTTCATATACTGTATTAGATAATTTCAATATATAATATACATACACATTTTCAAGTACTGAGGATGAACCTAGGGAGGACTGAGCTACATCCCCAGTTATTATTTTTTTATTTTGAGAAAGGTCTCGAGCCGGGCGTGGTGGCGCAAGCCTGTAATCCCAGCACTCGGGAGGTTGAGGCAGAGGCATCGCTGTAAGTTCGAGGCTAGCCTGGGCTACAAAGGCCAGCCTGAACTGCGTAGATACCCTGTCTCAAAATGAAGAAAGGAAAGGAAAGGAAAAGAGAGGAGAGTAGAGGGGAGGGGAGGGGAGGAAGGAGGGAAGGGAAGGGAAGAAAGAAACAGGAAGGAAGGAAGGAAGGTCTCAAACTTGCAATCCTCCTGCCTCAGCCCCCTGTAGCTAGAATTAAGAGGCATGTGCCACACAGACTGCATTAATGTATGTTGTGGGAAGGACAAGCATGTGCCCTGCACACGGATCTCAGTTCAAATCTCAGCTCTAATTCTGGGCTCTGTGACCTGGGTCTGGCTAACCTCCCTGTGCCTATTTCCTTATTAAATATGCCTATTTCCTTATAATGATACTTCCTTCACCTCACAGAAGTTTTGCGAAGATCACAGTACATGAGCTAATGCACACAAGTATCCCTGTGGGTAGGAGGTCCTCAGCCACCCAGAGCTATTTCCCTCAGGGTTGTCTGAAATCCCCTCCCAGTGAATTTGGAGTTCCATGATGTGATTCTAGAGATCTTGCAAATCAACAGAACATTGGGACAACAGACGTCTCAGAAAGGTTTATAAAAATGTAAACTTCATATTGTGCGTAAAAAACTACATTCTCCATGAATCAAGAACACTGATGAAAAAATTAAAATTATAAAGGTGTCTGAAAAGATACAAGAGAATTATTTTGTAACCTTGAGGGGCTGAGGGCCTTTCTACACATAACACAAATCCAAGAAGCCATAAAGGAAAAGACTGACATATTGAACACAGGAACATTTTTAAAATTTTATATGGAAAAGGACAACACAAATGACAAAGAGAAAATATTTGCAAACACATTCAACAGCGAAGGGTTAATATCCATTAACAGAGATTGTAAAAATCAATGAGAAAAGACTAACAAACTCAGTAGAATAATGGACAATGATTATGAACACACAATTAAGAGAAGAAATAAAAGTGGCCAGTAAAACATATGACTAGATTCTCTCCCCCAATCTTTGTATTAAAGAAACACAAATTAAACCAAGGTGCAGTTTGCCAAAGTGACTGGAAAACTGTAAAGCTTATTATAGTGTCCACTCTTGGCAAGGACATTGGACACAGACACACACACTGCCAGTGGGAGTGCAGGCTGGTACAACCTTGTCTGAGGTCAGCCTGGCAGTCTCTCCTAATTTAGAATGTGCATTTCTTTTGATCCAATTATCCCACTTCTAGGAATTTCTCCTACAGAAATCCTGGCCTTAGTGCATGGGTACAAGGATGTTCACAGCAGCACACCATATAATTACAGAGCAACAATGCAATGGTCTACACACCCGTCAGCAGGAGGACGGTTAGGTGAACGACGGCCCAGCCACACAGTGCAGTACTCTGCAGCTGTTCTAAAAAATGAGGCAGTTCTACATGACTCCACAAGGAAAGATGTCCAGGATAGAGTGGAACACAGAAACAAAAGCAAAAAAAAAAACCAACAAAGTGTGCAATTCCAGCAAGACAGTGAGGAAGGAAGGAAGGAAAGGAAGGAAGGAAGGAAGGAAGGAAGGAAGGAAGGAAGGAAGGAAGGAAGGAAGGAAGGGGAAAACCTGCCATTCCAAATAGCTAGATGCTGGCTAAAAAGATATCCCAGATTGCTTTTAAATGCATAGATAATTTTTCAAGAAGGGGCGGAAATCCTTAAGTTACGAAGACAAAGAGCGCTTCAAGGTGAAGCTGTGCACTGGGCTGGGCTCAGGGGGGTTACTGGCCTCTCTTCTTTTTCTGGTGCTGGCGATTGAACTCAGGACGTTGTGCATGTCTAGTACTTTCTGCGACTGAGCCACAACCCCAATCCCTCAAGTAGAGAGTTAAAGCTAAACCCTACATGGCACTGGAGCCTCCAGAGTCTCTTCCAAGAGAGGATTTCACTCAGCTGCCAGGCTGCTGTCCCCTAGGATCATAGGCATCCACCAGCTCACCCCAGTCTCTCCAGGGTCTTACAGGATTATACTTTTACTGGAAAGGCAGCATGGAATAAAATCACCCTCCAGCCCAGGGAGATAGCATGGAACTCATCTGTCCTACCTCATCTTTGGGAGGAAAAACAAAGCAACCTCGATAAAACCACTGGGTTTATACTACAATCCTGTTTCCCCATGAAACATACACCAGATAAACAAAATCTCTATCGACTTGCACCGGCCTGGAAAAAAAGACTGGAAGGATGCACATTTTGCCTGACCATTAACATAGGTCACCTCTACCACTGGGAAGGAGGTTGGGAACATTTACTTCTTACTCTCTATACCTGTTCAGTATAAATTTATTTCACTACCTGAATTTTTTTAATCATAGATTTTGTTTTGTTTTGTTCTGAGACAAGGTCTCACTGTGTAGCCCAGGCTGGCCTCAAACTCACAGAATCCTCCTGCCTCAGCCTCCCAAGTGCTGGGATTACAAGTGTGCACCACACCAGGCAATCATAGATTTTTGTAAAGTGGAATTTACAAAGGAGGGATTGAAATACAGGTCACATTTAAAAATAAATCAACCTTGTTTGGACAATTAAATGCATATATCTTGTAAAAAAATAATTAGTAAAAATAAAAATAAATTGACCTAGAATGGACTGTAAATTTTGAGTGGGGTTTTGTCTGCTCAGCCAAAAGCGGGGCATAAACATGGTGGCAGGAGCAAGCTTAACCTACTTCAGAGATCCAGCTGTTTTTTTCCAAATTGTCAGTGGATGAACTGTCGATAAGCAACTGAGTGCTGCTAATTACAGGCCTTTCTTATCTATTCATTAAAACTAGCTACCCGAGAGCTTGACTTGCCCACACTTTTTGCCAGCTGTGAGCTCCACAAACAAAACAGTATTTATGTAGCAAAGGTCCCCAGGCCACAGGCTTTTCGAGATTCAGGTGGGGTCCTCCATCTGTCTGAATTAATGACATCACAGTGTGCCTCTACAGCTTGCAGCCTCCTCCCACCCCCCAAAACAGTAGCCTTCCCCAAAGTGGCAGCTTCCCTGGCCAAGGCCACCAGGTTCACTGGCCTCATCTTGCACTTTGGAAAACTGAAGGGCGAGGCGAAGGTAAGCCACTGCCTTCCCTGTCCCCCAGGCTCCCAGCCCTCCTCACTGGTTCTGATCCAGCTCCCCAAAGGCGCTGAGATAAGGGAAGTTGCCACGGATGATCTGGAACTCTTCCTGGGAAATGTGACCATCTCCGTCGACATCAAAGTTCCTGAACACAGACTGAGGGACAGAGGGACACATAAAGGCAAGAGAGGAAAAGAAAAGAGGTCACCAGGGCCTGCCCTTCCGCAGACCCAGTCTACGTAATGAAGGGCGTCAAGAGGCATCTCCCCCACCACCTCCATTTTCCCATCCCCACCCTAGTCCCTCATCAGCACCCCGCCTTGTGCAGCCTGCTACTTGTCGTGGTCACTAGCCTGTGGACATGGCACCCATGGCGGCTCCCAGGCCAGTGCTCTGGCGAAACCAGCCTTTACTGACTGCCGCCTCCATCAGCGGACTTTTCTCCCCATGTCTAGGACTCTGGGAGACTCACCTCCACCATCTTCTCGATGTGCTCCGCCAGGAGGGCTTGGTCCAGCTTAGGCTTGGCGGCTGAGGTCCACTCTTCTAGCACTGGGGGCCGGGGAGGCGGGGTGCAGCTGGTGGGGCTCGCCGGCTGTGGGAACGGTCAAGCCTGAGGTAGGGCCGGAGGTGGGGGGAGCCCAGGGCCCACGGAAACAGAGGGGGCGTGCCCAGTGCCGCTGGCCACGCCCCCAGGGCGCCTCTGTCCATCCTCACATCCTGCGGTTCTCAGGCAGGACAGAGGGAGGAAACCAGAGCCGCAGGGTCCCCCTCACCGAGGACTTGGAGCGTGGCTCTCGCTGCAGGGACAGCTGGTACAGCTCATCCTCCGTCTGATACTGATCCAGCGACACCTAGGATACACAGGTCTGTCACACCCTCGTGTCCCTGCTGCTCTCAGGAGCCGCCAAGCCAGAACTGCAGGGCCACCTAGAGGCCACTGCTCAGCCCAGAGCCCAGTCCCCAAGCTAGGCTCGGGACAAAGCCGGGCTTGGAATACACCCCCGCACCCGCCATGCCAGTAGCACACTGACCAGGCCTCAGCTTGGCTCCCAACCTTGCACAGCCAAGATCTCAGCCAAGAGCCCAGTCAGAACCCAGCCTTGAGCTCTGGAATTCTCCCAGAATCCAGCTCTAATTTCAACCCTGATCTCCGTCCAGAGCCAGGAAGCAGCTAAGACTTCACACCAAACTCTCAACCTCAACCCCAGCCCAGCATCTAGAACCTTGTCTGGCTCATCTGGAACCCGACTCCTACACTCGACCTCCAGGCTGAGCAAGAAGGTACGTGCAGGACTTCACTCTGAATCCAAAAACCTACTCTATCCAAAGGATCTAGAGCACAGCCCCAAAGCTTAAACACAGTCCACTGCCAGGAACTTGACCCAGGAGCCAGGCTTTTCCTCAGATCCAGTCCCCAAACCACATGGCAGCCTTAAGACTGGCATCAGAATACAGCCTCAGCCCGAGCCTGCAGCTCACCTCAGGTTCACACCAAGTGCTGCAGCCCCATTTGGATTTCAGTACCTTGACCAGAATGCAGAACCAAGGCTAAGCCCACAGCCAGGAACAGTGCAGCTCTTAACCCCAGCTGCCCGGATCCCAGCTCTCCCTGACCCCTTGCCCTCACCGTGAGCAGACTCAGCAAGTCAGGGTTGGCTTGCACAGGTGGCCGCAGGCTGGTCACCATGGCCAGCTCCTCCAGGATGCTGAAGAGCTGCTTCATCTTAGCCCCATTGAGCCGGGTCCGGGACGAGTCTAGCCAGTCAGGCAGTGCCAGCTGCAGGGCCACCAGGTCCTTGAGGTGTACACCCAGGATGGGGAAGCGGAAGCCCACACAAGCTGCCAGCCGGCGTCGGTAGTTACCATAGTTGCCAGTGGCTGTCACTAGCTCTGTGAGACCTTCCCAGAGCTGGGGAGCAAAGGGCAGAGGGTCACACGTACAAACCCCACTCAACTGTCCTCCCCAACTTGGCCCTGGAAATGTGGAAAAGGATGAGTCAAAGTCAGGCATAGGTCAAAAGGCAAAACCCTCTCTTACTGTCCCCCATCACCAGCTCCCTCAGTCCCTAGGAGGTCAGAGTTCAGAGGTCATGAGTTCAAGGCAACACTCACTATCAAATATACCACTCTACCAGGGCATTTAACAGAAGAAACCAAGGCTCAGGGAGGTGAGGCAGCACAGGTCAGTGACTAGGACTATGCTTGGAGTTGTGCTGTATCAGGAAGAACTGGGGAAACCCCAAAATATTTAGCAATTGAATAGATGCATAAATTGTGGTGGACTTCCAGCAACATGTCATAACAACAAAAACGAACAAACAGTTGCTCCACATAACAGAACAAAAAGACTCTCCCAAGCTTGGGGAGTGAAAAGGGCAAGAAACAAACTAACAAATATGACAGGACACTCACAGAAAGCTCGGAAACAGGCAGCCAAAAACCCCTCTTGCTTTGGAATATGCATACAGGGTAAAGGTATAAGGAAAAGCAAAGTCATTGTCACAAAAGACCCGACACTGACTGCCTCTGGTGGGGAGCAAAGTATGCCTAAAGTGCTGGGTGTGGCAACGTTTTTGTTTTCGGTTGTTTTTTTGCAGTGCTGGGGATGGAACCCAGTGCCCCACACATGCTGTGCAAGTATTCTGCCACTGAGTCACATCTCCAGCAATACTTTTTTTGCGGGGGGGGGGACCTCATACTATTACATCTCCAGCCTTTTTTTTTTTTTTGAGACAGAATGTCACTAAGTCACTAAATTGCTTGATCTGGGGTTAAATTTGTGATCCTCCTGCCTCAGCCACCTACAGAGCCAGGATTATAGGGGTGTGTCATAACCTGGGTGATAGTTACACAGGCACTTTTTTATAATTTTTCTTTAGACTGTTCACCTGTTTTATATGCTTTTTTTAAAATATGCTTTTCTACATCTATCTTACCCAATATGTTGTAAAAAAAAAAAAAACCTGGAAATCTCCCTCTGCTACTTGCATTGTATAACCTGGGAAAGCACTTCATCCCTCCAAGCCTCAGTTTCCTCAGCTCGCAAATGAGGACAGCGTTGCCCAGCCCACAGCATTGCATCTGGAAAGGCCACAAATGGGAATCACGGGCTCCCCACTCCCAGGCACCTTGATGGTCTCGGGGCTGACATGGTTGTGGGTGTCCTTGAGGCGGGAGATGGAGCTGTGGCTCAGGCCCCCAACCACGGCCATCAGTGTGTTGAAGTTCTGCAGCTGCAGCAGCTTCTAGGGGGCAGATGGGGAGTACGAGGCAGTACGTCACCAAGGGTGCCCAGGACTGAGCCCAACCTTTTTGGGGATGGGGCACTGAGTGCATGCCACAGGGAGCTGGGGGAAGGGGCGGGCACCTCCGCCACGTGCACAAAGTGCGTGATGACCAGTGCCCGCTGAGGGGCTGTGGGCTTGCTGAGGACCATGAGCTGCACCCACTGCGAGACACTGTTGAACAGAGAGATGAAACGCTCCAGCACAGGGTTGTCCACGGTGCAGCCATGAGTCACGAAACTGTGGTAGTCCTGGAACTGGAGGCAGGAGGGAGTGGCCTCAGTGCCCCGACATCCTCCGGCTGTCCCAGGTGTGACCCAGAGGCCCTGCCCCTCCTAGAACCCTCTTCCCAGTCCACACTGGGCCCCAACCACAAGCCCGCGGGCCACACCAAGATCTTGCAGAAGGAGCGGTACTCCAGGTAGGTGAGATGTTCCGCCAGCTCCAGGGGCTCCAGGTGGTCAAATAACAGGGACATCTTGCGCTTCTTCTGTTCCATGGGGTTCCGCTGAGTCACTTGGCGTTTCCACTTGTAGGTGGGACTGGGGGGGCAGGAGCAGTGAGCCCTGTACTGGAGACGACCCCTGCCACGTGTGGCTCCACACTCACAGACACGCCACTCGGGCTGTCATGGTGAGAGCCACTGTCCTAGACAGCCCGGCAACTCCATCTCCCTCACTCTGCACTCAACACACATTTATGGACAACGTGCTTTGTGCCAGACACTGCGCTGGATGATGGGGATAGAGATGAGCAGGACATGGTTCCTGCCCTCAGGGAGCTCACAGTCTACCTAGGAACAGACACAGAAATGCAGATCACCAAAGAGTGCGACCCATGTATGAGGCCTTCGTGCTGGAGCTGTAAAAGATGCCATGGGAAAATAGAGGTGGGAGGACAAACGCTGCTCTGGAACAGCCCCGAGCCCTCGGAGCCTACAGAGATGTCATATTTGAGCTGAGCCACAGTGGCATGGAGGAGGAGACAAGGACGATGACAGAGCGAATGCCAGCTGGGAAAAGATGCAGGGGCTGAGATGATGGCGGGTGGGCAGGTGGAGCCGAGGTAGGAGGTGCAGCAGGACTGGCTGTGAGCCATGGCAGATGAGGCAGGCACCGCCAGACGAACCTGAGATCCAAGGCCAGGCGTTCTGAAGGCCACAGGGAGCATGGAAAGTGTTGAAGCAAGACAGTGACATGATCCTCACCCATTCAATCAACAGACATTTATTAAGCCCTCCGAGCCCCGCCACGCACACGCTCTCAATGTCGATGAGGCTGCTGTGCCGGCGGTTCCCTTCTTGGTCTAGCAGAGCCTTCAGCTCCTTGATCTGCTCAGCCAGCTCTGGGTTCAAGTCAAACTCCGCTGGGAATGCTGAGATCCAGTACCTGGCGGAGGGGCGGAGTCACCCAAGGCAGCCCTTCCCCCGTCACCCCCAGGTGGACACCCAAGGGACTACTGGGACTATCATCACCCAAAGAGGAAGAAAGAGTCTCAAAGTTCAGATCCCCCTCTCTCAGCTCTTTCTGTCCCCAAGGGTACAAAAAGCCCCCAAGACTTCCACCCTACAGAGCAAATGGGAAAAGAAAGCTGAGGTTGAGGGTGGAGGATGGCAGAGGGGCAGGCTGAAGCAGCCTAGCCATCCAAAACTCAAGCCCACAAGGCGCAGTGGCTGACCCTCTCCACTCCTTCAGCCAGGCTGACGCCTCAGAGAAAGGAGCAAGAGGAAGGCTTACCTGACCAGGTGGCAAGTTTTCACCTGCAGTGAATTGGAGTTGTCCTTCCGGGACTGTTGGTAGGTGGAAGAGAATTAAGGAAAACAAGAGCGGTGCCTAACTCTAGCAAGGGACGAAGGGACTGGGCTTCGTGGAGCAGGATGGGAACCAAGGAGCCCTCGCTCAGAAGGACGTGGTAGGTGGGGCCTGAGCTTTGAGGGGTGTGGGTGGGGTATAGAGCTAGAGGGGCTCCAGGAGGCTGAGGGTAGAGGAGACCCCATTGGGCGCAGCAGGGGCAGGTCTAGGAGCCAGGGCCTGTGGTGAAGGGAGTGCAGAAGTGAGAGCCCTAGCCTCCAACAAAGATGGGAAGGAGGCCTGTACTCTGGGCTCTAGAAGGGGCTTGCACAGCTGTGCCTGGGCAGAGCGGATCTCACTGGTGGACACTGACCACAAAGCCCAAGTGAGGCCCGCGAAGGATATATGTGGAGCAGTTTCGCCGCCAGCTCAGAGGATGGGATGTACCAGGGGTGCATCATGAGGAACATGCGCACCAACTGAGGGTCCCTCACCTTCCCAGAGTCATCTAACTCCCCAGGATCAAAGAGAAGCAGGAAGCAGGCTGAGCTTGGAAGCTCAGATTCCTACAACCTAGCCCGCAGCCCTCCCAGCATCAGGGCCCCTGGGGCTGCACTCCTGCCCCGCCCACCTCCAGCTTTCCTCGGGCTCTGAAACCAGGAGGTAAATCAAAAACCGGGAGGGTCAGTGGTAAAAAAAAAAGGTTGGGTGGGTGAGGGGTAGAGCAAGATCCGAGGAGCTAGGGGCCCAGAGCAGCAGAGCTGGCGCTGGTCCGAGGGGAACCAGCTGGGGCGGAAGGAGTCTGGGTTCCCCGGGGTCGAGAATCCAGAGGTCATTTCCTGAGTGCTGGGGAAAGGGGCACCCCTTCACCAGATAAGCCGCCCCTCATCTGCCGGAAACAGTTCCCAGGCCAGAGATAGAGAGTTCCTCCGGATCCCCAGGGAGACAGATAAGACCCTTCGTGCCAGAGGTGGGACCCTGGCCCTTCCTTTACCACGGGCGCGGACAGACTGGGCAAGGGAGACAGCGGCCTGATGGAGCGTAGGCACCGCTCTTCCCTGCCATGAAGAAGGACTTTCCTCAAGGAGGCTGTAGGACTCGAGGCCAGGGATCCACCCAACAGGCAGGGGCCCGGACTGGAGCGCCCTCCGACTCCACTCACCAAAGGCTTCGATGCAGCCGCGGAGCAACTCCTCCACCGTACAGCCCTTGTCCAGGTCCAGTGTACCCGCCATGGTTGTCGGCTAGGATGTGCTGGACCCACGCTGCGCTCTGAGAACCTCCCTCGGGGCTCGGAGACGAACCCTGTCCGGAAAGAAACAGAGCTAGAGTCTGCAAAGGCTCCGGCCAGCCGGGGGCGCGGCCTAGGGGCAGGAACGGGGAGGGACAGGCACGCCCTCTGCCGGCCCGGGGCGGAGTTGCCCTCCGCGGCCACTCGGCCACTAGCTGGGCTCAACGGCCCGGCCCGGGATGGTGCAACCCGCTAGTTGGGAAATGGATCTGCCAAGAGGCTTCCGGCCCACCCTCCGAGTAGAGGAAGGGTCGAGGAGCTCCCGCGAGGATGGGGACGAGCCTGGACCTCAGGGGTTGGCTGGTGCCCAGCCCCACCTCCCGCAGGCCCTCTGCGGCTCACCCCTGCGCCCCAGAGGCACCTGCAGCGCCCCACGGTTCGGCTCTGCGCCCCGCCCCTCCCTCCTTCCTCCCTCAACTGCCTCCCTTCCCCCGCAGGGTTATTTTGGGAACCCAAAGCCTGAGGGGACCTCGGAGGAATTTCTCCCTGGGATGGGAGGGGAAAGAGAGAACCCAAGCGTCCTGCCCGCACGGCCCCTCCTGGGCGCCTGCGGAGAGGGGCGGGGCGTCGGCAGCCCCCAGGGGCCTGCCCTGGTGGGGCGGGCTGGAGTGGAGAGGAACATTCCTGGGGCGGGGGTGGGGGGCCCTCGAGGCGTCAGCGGGAAGCCTGAGCCTGGGAACCGCGCGCTCCCTTAGCCACCTCCGCAAAGGCCCGGGGGTCTAGACTCAGCCCTTCCGCAGGATTATCTTCCCCCAGGCCCGGAATCCTGACCCAGACCCCCAGGCTGCGGAGGTGAACTGTGAGCGTAGAGTATGGTGCCCAGAAGGGGGCGATAGAGCTGTGTAGCCATTGTGGGCTGGACACCTCCAGCAACTCGGGTCACTGGGGAAGCTAGGCGCACTCCTGCAGGGACAGATACCCATTCCACACCCAAGTTATTTTCCGGAGGCCCGGTACCTGAGTTAGATACAAGAGCCCCCTTCGCGCACGCTGCAGGGCACAGGCATTCGGCTATCCTCTGTCTCAAACAATGGCACACGCACTCTGGACACACCTGCACCGAGGAGCCCCCAAACACACACATCCAGCACATCTACCACAAATGCAAACCCGCGGATAAGGTCGCCTCGCAAACCTGCTGTCCACTTGAGCCAGGCCAGCTCTAGTCCCGCGGCCACGGTGGCGCTGACATCTGCACACGTGTGCACACGCGCAAGATAGTGCTTCTCCACGCATGCACTTTCCCACCCATGCACACACCCTCGTGGGTGCGCACACGCCCATTAAGCCGCCCCTCCCCCCTTCATCCTTGGTTTAGGACTCGCCCTGATTCCCCTCACCTATCCACCCTGGCAAAGCCTTGCCCCAGGATGGGTACCCTGCCCCTACACATGCTCCCTTGGGAGCTCCTCTACGTAGTTCTCACACGGACTTTTCCTCGAAACTATCCACAGCCATTCCTGACCGGCTCTGCTGCTTCCTCGTGGTGTGACCTTGAAAATCACTTGGTCTCTCTGAGCCTCAATTTTCCCATCTGTCAAATGGGTTTTGCAAGCGAAGCCCCAGCTGAAAGGTAGCTGGGAAAAGCCAAGGGTGCCGAGGGTGGTCCAAGGCGCCCCAGCTCTCCGCATCTCTCACCGGCCCCGCAGACTCCCCACTCACCCGCCACCCCAGCCCGACTGCGCCCCCATGGAGCCCCCTCTGGGCCGCGCCCTCCTCTGCCCTGAGCCCCACCCGCGCTCGCTCACTCACTCTTGGGACACGCCGCTGCGAGCCCGCACCCGGCCCGATCGGCTCCACCACCTCGCGCTCCCGCCCGCCGGCCTCGCTGCGGCTGCGGCTGCCGCCCGCTTTCCGCGCCGCGGCCCAGCGCCCTGCCGCCCCGCCCCCGCGCCGCGGCCTCCCCCACCCCGCCCCTACACCTCGCGCCGGGGCTGCGCACCGCCAGCGGCGCCTACTCCACCGGGGCTCCCCCTCGCCCCGCACGCGGCAGCTCGCCCCTGCGGCAGCTTAACCCCTCCCCTGCCGCGCCGCGGGGAGGGAGGCCCGGCCGCAGGATGGGGGCTGCGCCACGACCGCCGAGGCTGGGCGAGCCCGGGGATGCGGAGGGGGAAACTAATCTCAAAGCCCCTTCCCCCTCCCCGGACGGCCCCGAGCCCGCTGCCCCGCTTGGGTGTTGGACGGAGGAAGCCGGGAGGGGCAGGAAGCGGACTGCGGTGGGGAAGGGGCGCCCCGCCCAGCCCCCGGCCCGGGTTCCTGTTTTCAAGACAAACCGTTCCCACGGGGCGAACCCGGCCCCAAGCAGGGCGTCTTCCTGCGGGCGGGCGGCACGGGCACCTGCGCGGTGGAGGTCGGGGCGCGGGGGCAGCGGGTCCCGGTGCAAGTCTGGGGGAGGGGCTAGGACGAGATGGGAGTGTTTCGGGGGAGAGGGGCCCGTGTGCGACCTGCAGCTGCAGCCTGGATGTGTAGGGGTGGGGTGAGGCGCCCCAGTTCACACCGGAGGGCCGCAGGGAGGGGGGCGGCTGCCTTCGGCTGGTGGGTTCTGCACAGCTGGGAGGCTAGAGGCCTGTGCCCCGCGAGGAGGAACTTGGGAGTGGCAGCCGCAGGCAGTTGGGGTCCCCACAAGCTGGACCTGGGGGCCCGGTAACAGTTTCCGGCTGTTTAGGTTCAAATACACTCACTGTGAAACCCTGGGCCCCAAACCTCTCTTCTGAGGCTTGCCCCTCCCTTTCTCGTACCAGGGAGGCAGGACACCCCCCCACCCCACGCCTACTTCAGGCTCAGTGCTATGAGATCCAGAAACAGGGCCTCAGTCATGAGGTGAGAGACAGTGTCCAAGCCGAAATGATCTGTGACCGCCCCCTGCCCTAACACTCCTGCGACTTTGGACAGAGCAGAGCCACCTGCTAAGAGACCCTAAAAAGCCGCAGTGGGGCGGAGCTAAGGGCGGAGCCCGAAAGGCGCCAAGCATCCATAGGTCCCGCCTCCGAGAGCGCGGACCATTGTAGTCCCCAGGCTCAGCTGAAATCCGGGCTCCTAGCCCCGTGAGTCCCACCCCGGCACACGCCCCGCCCCCGGCTAGCCAGGCCGGCCGCTGACCTAGTATGGACACAGCCCTGGGAAGAGACCAGTGGAGGGTGACGCCTGCAAAGGGGCTGTGCCGTAGGCCCCGCCCCCACGTAATGCCTTCCCCAGAACGCACCTGCCCGGGTGGGGGCAAATAGAGGGTGCTTGCGCAGCAGCTGGTGTGCCTGCCTAGAGCTAAAAATATTTCCCAACAGAGGGAGAATAAGGAGGCTCCCAAGGAGAATCAATTTATTGAGGAGTGGGCGCAATTGGTCAGACCCCATAAATAAGAGGGACAGGGAGCGCGACACCAAGAAGAAAGCAATGTCCATAGTCACCCTGGATGCTGGTACCTACAGGTTGGGAAAATGAGGGTTCCAGGAAGGGCTTAGAGACCTAACGCCAGTCGCCCACCCTCTGGATGAGGAGCTGGGCAGACTCAGGGGCAGATGGGGTCTGGTCTGGATGCTCAGATCTTCTCATCAGGAGCTGGCAGGCGCTGTCGGGAAGGCTCTACACCCCAGATCTCCCGGGCATACTGGGCAATGGTGCGGTCGCTGGAGAACTTGCCCGAGGTGGCTATGTTCCGGATCACCATCCGCGTCCACTCCCTTGGGTTCTGCAGCAAAGGAGGGCTCTGGGTTTACTCTACCAGCAGGACCCCCACTTTCTGCCTCATCCTAACCAGGCCTGCCCAAGTCCTGCCAACCCCTGACCCAGGACCCCTCACCTTGTACAGAGCACTGACTCTTTCCTGGCATTTAACATAGTCCTCATAATCTGCAAAAACTTTGAACCTAGAGAGGAAAGCAAAGGTGAGAAACCCTAAAACAGCCAACGCCATTCTGTCACAGGGGACATCTGGGGACATAGAGAACAATGCTGCTCCCAAAGGAGCTTGGTGAGTGGGCCTTGCGGCACATGCCTGTGATCCCAGCACTCAGGAGGCTGAGAAGCAGGGGTATTGCCATGAGTTTGAGGCCAGCCTGTGCTCCACAGCGAGTTTAAGGCCAGCCTGGACTACAAAGCGAGACCCTGACTCAAAAAACAAACAAAAGCCGGGCGTGGTGGCACTTATCCTTAATCCCAGCCCTTGGGAGGCCGAGACAGGAGGATCACTGTGAGTTCAAGGCCAGCCTGGGCTTCATAGTGAACTCAAGGCCAGCCTGAACTATACAGCAAGATCCTGTCTCAAAAAACAAACAGCCAGGCATGGTAGCGCCTGTGCTTGCCTTAATCCCAGTACTCGGGAGGCTGAGCAGGAAGATCGCTTCAAGTTCAAGGCCAGCCTGGGCTACATAGTGAACTTAAGACCAGCCCGAACTGCACAGTGAGACCTTAGCTCAAAAAAACCCCACAAAAAACAAAGGAGCCTGGCGGCAACTGCATAAACCCTGTCCAACATCCCCACCGCCACCAAAGCCCTGCCCAGCCCAGTAGCCCCAGCTGCATGGTGGCCTGGCCAGCTGGCTCACCGATCATGGTGCATGAGCATGTTGACAATGTCCTTGAACAAGTCTGGCTGTTTAGGGGAGAAAAAGCCACTGCTCAGTTGCTCGATGATCTGCCGGAGCTCAGGAATTCGGTCATAGTACTCCTGGGCATTGTACCTGTGGGACAGAGCTTGATCAGCTGGCGCCTTCTCCAGAGATCTGGAAAGTACCAAGCCTCAGCCTGCCGCTGCCTTCTCTGGAGCCACTGCCCACACCCACTCTTAAGGTCCTTTCTCACCAGTCCCCTGCCTTCCCTGCTCAGCTTTTCCTCCCCCACTTTGTGGATGAAGAAATTCAGGCCTGGAGGAGACAAAAAGATAAGGCTTAAAATGCCAAAGCCCCCAAGCAAGGGCTCGTACACACACCACCACCACCACTACATCACCTCCATGACGGGCTGGAGCTGAGCTGTAGCTCTGGGCTGGGATCCCTGCCTACCAAGCACAAGGCCCTCAGTTCCATTCCCAGCACCATCAAAATACCATCATGAATATCTTTTCTCCCCCACTGTTCCAAACCCATCCCCAGCCTAGCCATTGGCTCTAGGAGGCACCAATACACACATCCTCAGGGAGAGCCTCTTAGGCCCAGACTGTCCGACCAAGCTCATCACAGGCCTCATGCCAACCTTCCTCCACTTGTTGGGTTTTTTTTGTTGTTGTTTTGTGTTTTTGAGACAGAGTCTCACTATGTAGCACAGGCAGCCCAGCAGGCCTCGAATTCACTATATGGCTCAGGTGAGCCTCAAGTTTGTGATCCTTGTACCTCAGCCTCTGGAATTATAAGCATGCGTCGCCACACCCAACTTGCCTCCACTTTCTAGGGCAGCACAACCCCTCCTTCCAGACCCCTCCACCCAGCCAGCCTGGTCCCCTTCACTGAATGTCCCCTTCCCATGGGAAACCAAGGCCTCTTCCATGTCTCTGACTTCAGTCCCCTGATCTGCCCAACCTCAGGTGACCCTTCTGCACTACTGTGTCAGCCCGGTACTGATCCCCACCCCCCCTCTGCAGCTCAGCCTCCATCCTGCAGCCAGAATTATTCTAAAGCCTCAGCCTAAACACAGGAGACTTTGCTCAACACATCCCCCGGCTTCCTCTTCCCCAAAGGACAGTCTGCACTTTGAAGTCAAGCCCCACAGGAGTTCTTTATGGCATTGGGTGCCAGCTCTCCAAAGCCATAGATGAAAACATAATGGCACTGACTTTCTGGGAAGCAATTTGACAATCTATATCAGAGCCTCCAGAACTCCTACCTGGCTGGGCACAGTGGTGTATATCTGTAATCCTATCTGTTCTGGAGGCTGAGGCAGGTGGATCATGAATTCTAGGACAGCCTGGACCATTAAGTGTGACCCAATTTCAAAAAGTAAAAAGGGTTAGGGATATAAGCTCAGTGGTAGAGCACCCCTTCAGTTTGATTACCATGACCACAAAAAAAATAAAATAAAATAAACTCATTCTTGACCCACCCCATGTACAATGTTCTAATTCTTTAAGGGAAATAATCAGAGCTGTGGACACAGATGTAAAAGGTTGCTCATTAAAATATTTAGACTAACAGGCTAAATCAACTTTAAGGCCCAGCCATATGGAATTGGTTAAATAATGTAGCACAGTTAGCCAAGCATGGTGCCACACCCCTGTAATCTCAGCACTTGGGAGGCTGAGGCATGAGGATTGCCTTGAGTTCAAGGCCAGCCCAGCCTACACAGTGAGTTCAGGACCAGCCTGAATCTAGGGAGACCATCTGAGAAACACAAATAAGCCTGAGGATGTAGCTAAGTATAAGGACCTGGATTCAATCCTCAGTACTGCAAATATTTTTTTTTTTTACTTTTTTTTTTTTTTTTTTTTTTAAAGAAGGAACCATCCGATGGTTCCCCTTTTTTTTTTTTTTTTTTTTCCGGGACCGGGGATCGAACTCAGGGCCCTAGTGCTCAGCGGCAAGCACTTAGCCCACTGAGCTGTACCTCCAGCCCTAGTACTGCAAATATTAATATTACTGCTACTACTAATAATAATATGGCATGTGGAGAAAAAAAATAATATGGCATGTGGGATGCAATACTATATGATTTTTTTTAAAACAGGGTCTGGCTTATGTGGCCCAGGCTAGCCTTGAACTCAGCCTCCCAAGTGCTGGAATTACAGGCATGTGCCACCACATCCAGCATGTATGATTTTTGTTTGTTTTGTGACAGAGTCTCAATGGTAGCTCAGACTGGCCTTGAACTTACTGTGGAGCTCAGGCTGGCCTCAGGGATCCTCCTGCCTCAGCCTCCCAAGTGCTAGGATTATAGGCATGCAGCACCACACTTGGCACTATATGTGTATTTATAATATTTTTGAAGACTAATGATGTGGAGGCACACATCTGTAATCCCAAGACTTTGGGAGACTGAGGCAGGAGGAACACAAGTTTGCGCTCAGGCTAGGCAACTTAGTGACTTAGCAAGATCCTGTCTCAGAAAAACAAAATAAGGGTCAGAGATATAGTTCAGCAGCACAGTGCCTGCCTGGCAAGTGTGAGGTCCCGAGGTCCTTGAACCAAAAACAAAATAAAAGTTTTGCTAGGAGGCCAGGTGTGGTGTAGCTCAGCACAAAGGCCCTGGGTTTAATCCCTAATACTGAAAACAAAAAAATAAAAACTAGCTTTAAACCCACTATGAGAATACGGATGGCAGTTATTTTATTCCTTCTTGTTTTGTATTTTTCTTTTTTTTTTATTATTTTTTTTTAAAAATAAAAGTACAAAAATATATTAACAGACACCATGTTTTGTATTTTTCTAACTAATGAGCAGATGTTACTTTTATAATAATCACATTTAAAAATAAATTTTGCTAAACTGGACGTGGTGGTGCACGCCTGTAATCTCAGCACTCCGGAGGCTGAGGCAGGAGGATCGCTATGAGTTCGAGGCCAACCCAGGCTACATAGAGAGTTCAAGGCCAGCTTGGATTACATAGTGAGACCTTATCTCAAAAAAACAAAAAAATTAAAAATAAATTTTGCCAGGAAAAGGTAGCACTTGGCTGTAATCTCTACATTTAGAGGCTGAGGCAGAAGAGTCACAAGTTTGAGGCCAGCTTGGGCTATGCAGCAAGCTGTAGGCTGACCTGAGCTACATAGCCAGGTTCAAAAAAAAAATGTCAGGAAAAAATAATGTCTCCTCTGCCATGGTTTTCCAGGAACTAACTTTTTTTGTTTTTTTTTATTTGTTTGTTTGTTTTTGTTTTTTTGAGCCAGGGTCTCACTATGCAGTTCAGGCTGGTCTTGAACTCACTTTGTAGCCCAGGCTGGCCTCAAACTTGCACTGATCCTCCTGCCTCAGCCTCTGGAGTGCTAGGATTACAGTTGTGTATCAGCAAGCCCAGCTCTTTCCTTCTATTCTGTGTTACTTCTTCTTTTATCCTATTAAATGTATTGGCTATAAGCTCCCCAAAAGTTTTCTAAGAGGGCAGGGGATGCTTAGTGGCAGAGCACTTGCCTAGCATACATGAAACTCTGGGTTCAATCCCCAGCATCACCAAAATTTAAAAAAAAAAGTTTTTCGGAATCCTGATGGCCACAGCTAATACTGTGCATGGCACTGACCAGGCTTCCCATGCATGCCTCAGACAACCAGCCCTTCTCCAGCAACCACACCTCAGTCTTCCTGCCCAGAAACCCTGAGCCGCAGGTGCCTTGACAGCATACCCTCTCTGGTCAAGCCTTTCCACATCCTCCACCCGCATGCCAAAGATGAAGAAGTTCTCCTCTCCCGCCTCTTCCGCCATCTCTACGTTGGCCCCATCCATGGTGCCAATAGTCAGAGCCCCATTGAGCATGAACTTCATGTTGCCGGTGCCTGAGGCCTCAGTGCCCGCGGTGGAGATCTGCTCAGAGAGGTCAGCAGCCGGGATCACTGGAGAACAGCATCAGGGGACAGGGTCAACTCAGGGAATTCTCTAGCCCCAGTTGGGCTGGGCCAGCCCTGGGCATAGCCAGATGCAGAGTCCCCTCCACCCCAACCCTCCAATCCTCACCAGCTTACACCACCACTCCAATCCTCACCACCTTCTTGCCAGCCTCGTCCTTCTGCCTTTCTCTTTTTTTTTGGTACCAGGAATTGAACTCAGGGCCTCGAGCTTGCAGGGCAGTGCCCTGCTGAGCTGTAGCCCATGTTCTTGTTGGATCTTGAATACCTGGAATCCAGCCTGGACCCTGTGTCCATTTTCCCCAGATTTCACTCTGTACTGCCTATAATCCCATCAGAGGGACATCTTGCCCAGGACGGCTTGCTAATGTCTCTCCTGGGGCCCGGTCCATCTGAGCCTCCGAGGTCCCTGTGGCAGCACCCACCTTTTTCAGCCAGCGAGACACGATAGTTCTCCAGGAAGATCACGCGAAGGCGGTCTCCTACCACTGGGTCGTGGTTCACCACATCCCCAATGGCAGTGATGAGTCTGATGATCATCTTGGCCATGTGGTAGCCGGGAGCGGCCTGTGGGGCATAGTGTAGGCTCAGCACTGAGGCCTTTGCCACATGCACAACCCATGCTGCAGCTCGGCCAGGATCATTCCACTGGACGGCAGCAGCCCAGAGCCCTGGTCTGGGTCCAGCTTCCTACCTTGCCTCCGATCATCACAGTCCGTGGCACAATAAACTTGTTAGGCTCCTTCTTGATCCCTGTGGAGAAGAGGACGGAGTGAGCCAGCTCTTCCTCCTGGCTAGGAGCTCCTTGATGGCACCCTGGCAGCCAGTGCCCATGCTGGGGGGCTGTAGCCTGAACTGCCCTAATCGCTTGCTCTGTGGCTATCACTTCCCCCTCTCTGAGCCTTGGGTTTGGCCATCTATGGAATGGAGATAGTTCCTTATCCTAAGAGTTGTCACTGAGCCCAAGGAGCTATGGATCAGGCAGGGTGTGGCACCCTGGGAGGGACGCAGAGGGGAAGATGGAGGCTCATGGTGGCTCTGCCACTCACGGTTGTACAGGGTGATGACGTGGAGGCAGTTGAGGAGCTGGCGCTTGTATTCGTGAATCCGTTTCACCTGGATGTCGAAGAGCGAGTTGGGGTTGATGTGGACTTTGTATTCTCTCTCCAGGTACGCTGCGAACTTCAGTTTGTTTTCCTGCAGGGAGGGGAAGGAGAAGGCTCACCAACAACCTTCAGCTTCAAGACATCAATGGTCCCCAACCCAGACATCAGCTCTCCCACACTCCCCACATGCCAGCCCGGGCCCACGTGTCCCAGGCTGCAGTGCTGCCCACCTGCTTCACTTTGGCCACGTCCCTGATAAAGGCTTCATCATCCACATAGGAGAGCAGTTTGTGCAGCTGGTCCAGGTCCGAGATGTACTCCTCCCCAATGCGCTGTGGGCAGGTGGCTCTCAGTCAAGCCCACTCCCTGTCACCCTCCTCCCAGACACAGAGAGGTCCCTTTACAGTTCAGCTGGGCCCTGTCACCCAGCTCTGGGGGCCTCCTATCCCCCACCTGCCATCCCGTCTGAACTCTGATGGCTGGCCTGGCAGCCCCAGCAGCCTTCCCGGCCTTGTTCTCACATTGGCAAGACCTCAAGTCCCCTCCACCAAACATCTGCCCCCTTGCAGTCTCATTTCAGATGGGACCCACCAATGACCCCTCCCTCCTTAGACCAGGACCTCCAACAGACTAGCCTCTGCAGCCAGGACCCCAAAAGCCCAGAGGCCACATGCATGCAAAGGTGCCTCGCAGCTTGCGGAACACAGGACAGGATGGATTTCAGCCCTCAGCTTGGAGTCCTTGTACTATGAGCTCCCTACAAAACCATACTTGCAGAATCCCTGCAGTGTCCTATGGTAGCTTCACTGGCTCTCACCTCAGCAATGACCTCTGCCAGCCCAGGGTTACACAGAACCAGCCAGCGCCGAGGAGTGATGCCATTTGTCTTATTCTGGAATTTGTGAGGCTCTAACTCGTAGAAGTCCTTGAAACTACAAGGTGGAGTTGGGGTGAGGGTCACCACTCACCCCTGCAAGGACCCTCCTCCCAGAAGCCCCTAGTTCTTCCTGAAAGGGGCTTCTCCTGGGGGATGCAGACCTCCAGGAGGTGCAGGTCCTGTTAGAGGGGGTCGTGGGGACAGGACTGTACTGGAAGGGGCTGTGATGCCTGACAGCCTGCACCCCCTGTGAGCAGGACCAGCTACAGGCGGCTGCAGGGCTGGAGGATGGGCTCACATGGTCTTCTTGAGGATCTCAGAGTGGATGCGAGCCACGCCGTTGACTGCGTGTGAGCCAGCAATGCATAGGTGTGCCATGTTGATGCGTTTCACCGCACCCTCTTCCACTAGTGACATGCGCCGCAGCCGGTCTACATCCCCAGGGAAGGCGGCCGACACCCTCTGTGCCCAGAAGAGCCCAGAACTAGCACCAGAGCCCCAAAACCCTGGTCCCCAGCCCCAAGGCTCTACTCAGAGCTGTGCCCACACCCAAGGCCCCAGATCCTGGCTGGCCACCCTTCCAACTGCCCACTGGTCATGCTGCCTCCCCGGCTCACATTCAGGAAGCGCTGGTTGATCTCATAGATGATCTGCAGGTGCCGGGGCAGCAGGGTCTCCAGGAGGTGCACAGGCCAGCGCTCCAGGGCCTCGGGCAGCACCGTGTGGTTGGTGTAGGCACAGGTCCTGACTGTTATATCCCAGGCCTGGCACATGGTGTGGGGAGTAGGATGCCAGGCCTGAGCCCTGGACTGTCCACACTGCGGCACACAGGGCCTGCACTGCACAGCCACGTTCCAGGACTCCTGCCCCAGGCCTCATGCTCCTTGTTCACTGCCTTCACCCTCCTACTCTCCAGACTGGGAAGGATCCTGAGGCAGAGAGAATGAGGCCCCCAAAACCCACCTTATCCCAGTCCAGCCGCTCCAGATCCACAAGAATCCTCATCAGCTCAGGGATGGCCAAGGAGGGGTGGGTGTCATTGAGCTGGATGGCCACCTGCATGGGAGGGGCTAGGAGTCAGACCGAGCACCAACCAAGAGCTATAATGCTCCTTCCCAGGCCCCCAGAAGGCTTGTAGCTGCTCTGGTCTGAGGAGCTTGTGGGGACAGCTGGGGCGCAGCAGACAAAAGAGGAAGGCTCAGGCTGTTTGAAGACCCCAGGCAGGGTACCTTATCTGGGAAGGCTTCGAAGTTTGTGCGCACAGGATCACGGCTGCCGAACTTGGAGGACTTGAAGCGCCGGATGATATCCTGCAGGGTGGCGGCCACTACGAAGTACTCCTGCTTCAGCCGCAGCTCCTTCCCTTCAAAGAACTAGGGACAGCACAAGGCAGGTGGGGCCCATGTGCCAAGGGCATCCCCCAGACCGCTCAGATGTGGCCAGGAGAGAGCCCACCCACACAAAGGCACAGCTCCCTAAACTGCACCCTGCTAAGGCCGGGGGTCTTAGCTCCGCTAAGTAATGGTGGGGGATGGTGTCACAGTGGGGGCACAAAAGCACCAAGTATCAGGGCTGTCGCCTGCCTCCCTAGGGCTCAAGTGTCCTCCCACTCAAAGGACTTGGGCCAGGGGAACAGGGCGCACGGGGCCAGCAATCTGCCCTGGTGTGAGGCAGCTCCCCTGATCCCTCTCCCAAGGACTCAGGCCTCCAGCCCCCATCCCAAAGGGTGACGCACGTTATCATTGGGGTACAGGACACGAGAGATGTTCTCGGCCAGATTTCGGTCCAGCACAGCCTGGATGTAGCCACCAACATTGACTGAGGGACAAAGGTGGACAGGTCACACTGGGGCTGAGCGCAAGCCAGACAGGGGCTGGGCAGGCTGCTGACTACCAGCGGATGAACTCACAGTCCTTGAGGTTGAAGTCATTGGGCGCTTTGGCAGACCAGAGGCGCATGGTGTTGACAACATTGTTTCGGTAGCCAGGCACAGGTGTGTCGTAAGGCATGGCCAATACCATCTGTGAGGGGCACCAGAGTCAGGAGCCAGACAGGCTGCCCCAGGAGGGAACAGCCCTAGACACCTGCTTCATCATCTGTCGAATGGAGCTTCCCTCATCTGCAGGACAACTCAAGAGATTGTTCCTGAGTTCTGCCAACTCCCAACCTCAAGTTCTAGTCCCAGCACTGTGAGCAAACTGCATAACTTCTCTGAACCTCACCTATAAAAAGTGGATTATCCCCCAGCATCTCGCCAGACACCCCCAACTCATGCTTTGTTCACTCAAACTGTCATGAAGATTATGGAGAGAAGCAGAGCTGCAAGCTCAGAACTCCGGGCGGAGCTCACTCTACGTGGAGGGGGCTAAGCCTCCAACCTGGCTTGAGCAAAGGCAAGGAAACACATCATCACCGTCATCATCGTATTTTTTTGGTTTCGGGGGTTTTTTTTGGAGAAAGGGTCTTGCTTTGTAGTTCAGGCTGGCCTTAAACTCACTATGTCGTCCAGACTGGCCTCAAATTCACAGTAATTTTCCTGCCTCAGCCTCCTCAGTGCAGGGGTTGCAAGTGTGTGCCACCACAGCGAGTGAGGAGACACTGTGGATCCCTGAGAGGCCGATGGAGGCCAGGTCATCTGAGGTCAAATCTATCTAGTGGTCAACCAGACCACTTGACTAATTAGCAGTGACTAAAGCTGGCAGCCTCCCCACAACTAGCAAGCTCCGCTCTCCCTGCCCTAGAGAATGTGGAGCAGTTTGGAAGCTGTAGCCAGAAAGAGCCAGGGCTCTGGCCTTTTAGCCAGAGCAGCATGTGCCAGGCTGCCGCTGGTCTCTGCCTAGTAAGAGTGGACAAATGCCCAGTTCTGAAAGCTTAGAGGTTCTGTGCAGCCCACCTGGAGGCTGAGGACCTGCAGCCACAGAAAGGGGATTGCCTGAATAGGGCCTGGACACCTGCTTTGGCTTTAGGCCCCCTCTAACTTGCTGTGTGACCTTGAACAAGTCAGTCGCAAGTCTGGAAGCTTTAATTGCCTCCCTGTCCCCTTTATGTACTGTTATCTTGCTTTTCTCCGGCCCCAAGGTCAGATGTGCAGTGGAAATTGAAGTTACTGCCACAGTCCTTTGTTTTGTTTTGTTTTTGCTGTTTGTTTTGAGACAGGGTCTCTCTGTGTAGTTCAGGCTGGCCTCGAATCCACTATTCAGCCCAGATTGGCCTCAAATTTGCAGGGATCCTCCTGCCTCAGCCTACCCCGCCAGCCTCAGGCTGCCGAGTGCTGGGATTACAGGATGTGCCACCACACCTGGCTACTTCCAGGCTTTGACCTTGGCCTGGCCTTGACTCCAGCTTCACCTCTGGCTATGTATGACCTTGTATAATGTCACTTAACATTCCTGAGCCTCAGTGGCTTTCACTGGTGAATAGCACTGAGTCCAGTAGCCTCTGGGCTCTCTCCCTGCAACCACATTCTCCTCTGCCCAGCCCTTCCTCACCCTCACCTGCGTGTCCACCCACTTGGCCCCCTGGCTGGTGTGCTCCACATGGCCATAGAAGTGCACGGGTAGCATGAACTCGGGACGAGCCTTCTCCCAGGGGTTGCCATAGCGAAGCCAGTCGTCAGCCTCCTCCATCTGTACCAAAGACACACAGGGGAAAAAGAAGGCATCACCAGGGTCGGACATTCAGGCCACAGCAGGGACATGGTATGTCTCAGGCAGGCCACAGGTCACCAGTTGATTTTAGGGCAAGGGGGAGGGGCAAGGAAGCTCTCCTGAGAGGCAAGGGCAGGTTCTGGACCCGTCCCTCCCTCGATGGATGACACAATGGCAGGCTGCTCACCTGCCAGCCCCCGCTGATCTTCTGGTTAAAAATCCCAAACTCATAGCGGATCCCGTAGCCATAGGCAGCCAGGCCCAGGGTTGCCATGGAGTCCAGAAAGCAGGCTGGGAGTGTCGGGGAGGTAGATGTCAGGGAGGTAGATGTCAGGGACCCAGTGGAAGGAATCCTCTGCCCGCTACCCCCGCCCTGCAAGCTGCCTACCTGCCAGCCGGCCCAGGCCTCCATTGCCCAGCCCTGCGTCCTCCTCGATTTCTTCCAGTTCCTCCATGTCCAGGCCCAGCTGGGGGACAGGTGGCAGCAGTCAGTGTCAAATGCCTTCAGAAGAACCCCCCAATGCTTAAGGCTCACACTCCCACACCTGGTAGGTGGCCTCATCACAGGCGTTCTCCAAGGCCAGATTCACCATGGTGTTCTGTAGCGTCCGTCCCATGTAGAACTCCAAAGACAAGTAGTAGATCCTCTGCCCAGAGACAGGTGGAGTGACAGGGAAGCAGGGTCAAGGCCGCCCACTAACATTCAGCCAGGCCCAGCTGGGCCTGAACCATTTCTCACCCTCCTGCTCCACTCTCAGGTTCCAGTATGTCCCGTCTGTGTCCCCAATTTTTTTCCTGCCCACTTAAGAGGAACCACCTTAGACTTTAGAGCCCAACAGGTAAGACCCTAATCCAAACATTCTTTTTTCCTCTGGCCTCAATTTCCCCATCTGGAGAATGGGGCTGGCTAGAACTGCCTTGAGATGAGGTGCTTGGAGAGATGGGGTCTCCTTTCATCACACACATACCCCAAGAGCCCATCAGGGGATCAGGACATAGGAAAGCACTTTCAAGGGGTCCCTTAAGAGGGCAAAGCCCAGGGGGAAGAAAAGTCCTTTGTTCAAGGTCACACTCACAATGACTCAGGGCTGGAGACTGCTGTCACCGGCCCATGCAGTGCCCAGGTCCTCTTTGGCCATGAGCTTAAAGGCCCAAGCAGATGAACCAGACAGCAGATGGGAGGATGCTCGAAGGGCCTGGCCTCCCTGATTCCTGGGTCCCCTCCCGGCCCCTCCCCCACTCCCAGTGTGGGGTGTTAGGTTGCTGACATTTACCACTGACCCACCAGACACTTGATCCCTGCCTCCCCAGCCTTACCCCGCCCATGGCATAGGCATACCACACACACATTTGATGACACATACCTCTACCCCGGGTCCAAGCCAGGCCACAAATGTCTTCCTGCCCACCAGCGACCCTCCCACCTTTTCTGAGTGAGAGCTAAGCCTTTGCAAGCAGCTCTCATGCCCCCAGCAACCCCCTCCTAGTCCTGTCTCTCCCCCTTCACTGCCCCAGCAACCCTTGCTCCTGGCCCCCGTGGGTCCCCCAACTCCAGGACCCTGGAGCAACCACTTATTTTGCTGCAGAAACCCACAGTCTCCCAGCCCTCTGGCAGGAACCCCATCCAGCCCCTTCCCCAGCCTGCGACACCTTGGGGTCTTTCTCATAGTAGTGCTGCTGTGTGCGAATCCAGCGCCCCACGAGGTGGTCACGCACAGTGTGGGCTAGCGCGAAGTAGTAGTCCCGAGGGGTGGCCACGTTGCGGTCCTTGACCAGTGTGAAGTGCAGGTGCCGGTTGAAGTTCTTTTTCAGCTCAGTCACATTCTCCACACCGGCCAGGCCACGCACACTGATCTGCTTTCTCCTCTCCTGGTCTGACAGGGGCCGCGACATGGCTGCAGGTTGGGCTGACAGACGAGTGGACAGAGGGACAGCTTTGAGGTGCCTCCAACCAGGGAGTGGAGCTCCCGAGCACTGAGTGAGGGGATTTAAAGCCAGGCTCTGGGAGGCACGCCCCGCCTTCCCCACCCACCAGGGAGGGTCTTGGCTAGGCCACTCAGGAAGCTATTTTGGGGACAAGAGGAAGAGAGGAAAGGAGGGAGGGGCAAGCTTTCCATGGGCCAGGCCTGGCCTTGCCTGTTCACAGCCTGTGGTGGCCCACTTTGCCCAGGCTTTGCTAGCATGGCCCTCTGTCTTCTGTCCCGTCCCTGCCTTTCTGCAGTGTTGGGGAGAAGATGCTGCAGGCAGAGTGCAAGACTGGGAGGCCTAAAGCTTGACTGGAGCTGGCTTGCTGTGTGACTTTGGCAGAAGTGTCCCCTAGTCTGGGCACTTCTCTTGGTATATATGTAAAGGGTGGGACTAGGCTGGGCGTGGCTGTACACGCCTATAGTCCCAGCACTGAGGGGGATAAGGCAGGGGATCACTTTGAGTTCCAGGCTAGGCTGAGCTACATGGCAAGACCGTCTCAAAAAAAACAAAAACAAAAACAAAAACAAAAACAAAGGGTGGGACTGGATTGTAGGGCCTCGGTGAGGGTTCTGGGAGAGGCTGAGGAAGGGCTGCCTTGGGGGACAGGTCTCAGGAGGCCTACTCAGGGGCTCTGGACATGTTCTCCCTTTGTTGGAGCACCAGGACTTGCGTTCAGCACCCGCCTGAGTGCTCAGACAGGACGGGAGCTCTGGTCAAGTTCATCACGGTAGCTCTCTCTGGAGTGGGGGGTAGGGCACTGTCAGTAGCTACACCCAGGTGGGGGGGCCAGGGCCTTGCACAGATGTGAGGCCCGCACAGAGGGCATTGTGCAGCTGTGAGGAGCGGCACCAAGGCCCCGGGTTCCAGGGGACCCTATGAGTGAGGTCGTCTGAGGCAGGGCTACTGGCCTCGCCCCGCCCCCCACCGGGCCCAGCAGCTCTGAGCCCCCTCTGTTGCTGTCCCTCAAGCTCTAAAGTGACCTTTTCAAGGGGGTGGTCAGATTACAGGGCAGAGCTGGCTGGGCCTCCCGCCTGGAGCAGAGGCCTCTGGGAACGGTAGTCCCGCAGGCCCGCAGGGTAGAAGAAACACAAGCCTTCCCCATACTCACAGCATGGGCCAGCGGTACTGCGCTCTCCTCACAACCCACCTGCTGGGTAGGTGACTGAGGCTTTCCTCTTACCCCCTCCTCCCACCCGGGGCCATTTGTAGAGTAGGTTGGCTTTTGTTTCTTTCTTGTTTTCACTTTTTATTTATTGGTATAGTTTAGAGATACATAATGATAACATGCATCATCCTTTTTTCTCCCCCGTGAACAGGGTCTTGCTACTTAGTCAAGGCTAGGCTTGGATCCTCTGTGTAGCCCAAGCTGGCAACTCAAGATCCTCGTACCTCAACCGCCCAAATGCTGGGATTACAGCACACCTGGGTTGAGCAGGGGGTTAGTGGGTCAGGGTTTGCAGCCGAGAGCTCTTATAAAATAAGCTGTACAGATAAATAAATAAAATAAACTGTATTCTGTATCTTCCCACCACCTGCATTTGTGGCCTGGCTGTTTGAGTCTCTCCAAGGCCCTGACTGTTCCCTAATCACTGTTCAGGTCCTAGGCCCAGCTCTGACTTGTGTGATCTCATAGTTGCTACTTTACCTGAGCCTTTATCTCCTACTGTTTATTTTTTAGTTTGTTGTTTTTGTATTGGGAACCAAACTCCAGCAGGCAGGCACTGTGCCACTGAGTTAAGTCCCTGACCCGTTTTTCTGTTGAGATAGGGTCTTGCTCTGACCTCAAACTCACAGTGATCCTCCTGCCTCAGCCTCCTAAGGGCTGGGATTACGGGCATGTGCCACCATGCCCATTAAATGTATACTCTCACCTAGCTGCTGCCTCCTAATATTGTGGGCAGACACTAGATTCTGCTTTTTGAGCAAAGAGACCCCAGGACTTTGTATTGTTTTAAAGGCTGGCTGAGTCCCCCAGGGTGGCCTGTTGAGAACTGGCTGTTCTTCTACAGGGGCCAAGGAAACAAATCAGAGGTCTGGGCAGCTGCAGGATGCTATTGAGCCTGGTTCCTGGACTGCCAGGCTGTTTCTGAGAACTTTCTGAGCCATAGCAGACCCGCCCCCTGGCCCTGGCCCTGGCCTCACCAGCTATGTGTGAGCCAATCTGCACATTCTGCTCTACCTCTACCCCCACGCCCAGATGCATTGCCTGCTGGTGCTCCTTGGGGACAGGTTTCCATATACAGACAGCAAGACTGAAGGATGCCTGCAGATGTAGTGGGAACTGGAACAACTTTTCGGTACCTTTCTGTTTGCCCAGGGATGGAACCAAGACCACTGAACTGTACACCACGGTCCCATACATTGTATTTCCAAAGAATGCCTGGGAGCTGTCTCTGCACTTCCTAACTGCACCCTCAGCCTCCACCACACCACACCCTCCAAGCACCTAGCCCCTGGGGTGGCCCTGACCTGTACGGTCTCCTGGAGGGTTGCTATGGACCAAGCTCAGATTTCTTGGGAGATAAGCCATACCACTCACCCAGGCTTGTCCCCACACTTTCAAACTTGCATACTGCCCCCTACTGCCTCCCAGACTTCACTGTGCTGTCGCCATCTTGAGACCAAGTTAACCCGTCGCAGCCACCAGCCCCTCCCGAGGTCACCTCAGCACCTACCTCTTGCATTACAGGCTCTAATCCAGCTGTCCTGGCCTCATTCCGAGATATTTGGGTTTGGTTTTTTTTTTTTTTTTTGACAAGGCCTAACTGTAGTCCAGGCTGGCCTCAAACTCAGTGATCCTGCTGCCTTAGCCTCCCAAGGGCTGGATTACAGATACGTACCACCGAGCGTGGTGGTGCACTACTACATGTAGTTCGGGGTGCCCTCGAACTTGCAATCTGCTGGCCTCAGCCTCTGGAGAGCTGGGATTACTGGGCCCTCCAGAGGTCTCTCGTGGGTTTTCAGTATTGCACCAATGGCCCCCACCTATCTCCAACTTCTTGCTGATGGCACCCATCATCCCTCCTCCATCCTGCACACGCCAGCCCAAGCTCGTCAGACCTGAGGCCCAAACTTGCTTCCTGGCTCTGAATTTCAACAGCCCCACCCCCCTGTACAGGTTTATTTTAAATCCTGAAAGCACATTTTTCCACCTGCACAAACTTAAGGTTGTTTATGTCCGACTGAGTTTCTAACCAGAAACCCGGCCTCCCCCTTTCGACCAATCTTGGGTTTCTGCAGAGCATCTGGCTGGGTCTGCTGCCCTACCACACCCCACTGCTACATAACAGGTGTTAATCTGTCTCCAAGGGGCAGGAGCTTCCATTTCAGGGCTTCAGGCAGCTTATAGATTAAAGCCTTCTCAGCCACATTTTGCTCTCCAAAACCTAACAAAAGCTGCTGGTAGGGAGCTGAGAGGGAGGGAGTACAGGAATGGAGCTGGCCCCAGGGGAAGAGACAGAGGAGATAGCTGGGCTGTGGTTAAGTCATTTATTGATTTTATTTCTAAAACCCACATAGTGCCACTTTGCTGCTTCCAGAGCTTCAAAGAGCTAATTAGCCGCCCAATGAGCCCACCAGGGAAACCAGGCTTGTGGAGGAAGCAGAGGTAAAACCAAGGGCAAAGAGGGCAGCCAGGTCCCGCCCCCACCCTACCAGGTAAGAACAAAAGGAAATCTCCCTCCCTTCATCCCCTTCCTTTGGAGCTTCATTAGGGAACCCCACCAAAACTGCCTTGCCTCTGAGGGTTCCTCAAGCCCTGTAGGCCACAACCATCTCGGACGGGGCCCAGGGACCCAGGCTGGGCTTCAACTCAACAGTAGCCAACTCCTTGCTTGAAGCTGGAAAGCAGCCCAAGCTGGAGTTGCTGTTCCTAGTGGCCAAATGCCAGGGGCAGCGGGAGCCTGCTGTCCCTCAGCGTCCCTGAAGCAAGCAAAAGCAGGTGTGTGTGGTGTGTGTGATGTGTGTGTGGTGTAACAGCACCTCTTTCCAGGCACAACCAAGCAACAGCAGTTGGAGCTGCCCAAGGATCTCTTTACCTTGTGGACACTTAACAAGGAGTTGTCTCACAATGGGTACCACCCACTGGCCGAAACAAAGAAAAAGCAGACAGCCTAAGATCCTTTTTAAAGTGCTTACAAAGCACAAGGTGGGCACTGCATCTCACCCCCACCCCTCCTCAAAGCCTGCCGTGCTGGCAGGCTGCAAGTCACCAGCAGAGAAAAGAAAAAAGCCACTTGGCGGTTTTAATTTTAGCTGCTCTGTGCCTGACAGGCAGGATTAGTTGGCTTGACCTTTAGTGTTGATGCCTCCCCAGGCCCAAGACCTTAGTCAGGTGGCAGCTTGCAGGCACAAATCACAACTGGAGCTCATCAAATGTGGGGGGTCTAAGCCCTGGCCAAAGGCTTTCAAAAGGTCAGAGACCAGGGAAATGAAGGGTGACCAAGGAGGTGGGGAGCCTGGTTGTCACTACATAAACTAGAAACAAGAGGACAGTGGCACCACCCACAACGCTCAGCTCCCACCACCTCAGCCCCCACAGGGAGACAGCTGGCTTCCTTGACGAGAATGTTCCACGGCTTCGTCCCAGGGTTAGCAGGGGACAGGTACCCAACACAAGGTAGGGCAATGTTGGTGCTGCTAATGGGTGGAGAGAGAGGGTTAGAAGTAAAGAAACAGACCCAGAAAAACCACACTGCTCTTTTATTCAATAAACATCCCCCCCCCCTTTAGTGCAGTGCTGAATCAAACACTGAAAAAAAGCCCAGAGAAATTTCTGCAGATAAACCAGTGAAGAGAATGCGCGTTACACATCATTAACATAATCACTCCATGAGGGGTAGGAAGCAGAAAGAGGAACAAGGGGCTCAAACCCCTTGACACTGCAAAACATTCAGACATTTGGGATTAAAATAAAATGTAAAAAGAAGGCTTCCAGGAAGGAGAGGAACAAATGGAATCTGGCAGCTTAGGTGGTCAGAGCACAGAAACGACTCTAGGCCGGCAGACCCAAGGTGGCTTGGGCTGTACCACCTACTGCTGGCAGGAGTGCAGGATGGACGCAGGGGCTGAGCCTGGGGATTAACCAGCCCTTGGCAACTTTGACAAGAATGACGTAGACAAACCCCATACTTTAAAAAGACAAACATCTCTGGGGGTGGCTACGGCCCCTGGAAAAACTTAGAACCAAAGGACATCACCTGCCCAAGTAGCCTGACATTAAGGCTGAAGCCTGTGCCTGAAACCGTTTGCTCCCTCTCCTTGGCAGGGGGAGGAGAATGGAGTGAAAGGAAAGGGTTCTAATTGCAGCAGAAGACCGGGGAAAGCGCCTCCTTGGACGGAGTCTGAAGAAAGGAAGAGGTAAGAAAGTAACAAAGGAAAAAGAAAAAAATTAATTAAAAATTTCACGATATGGAGCCAGCGTGTTCCGATTCCGTCCACAAAAATAACTCAGGCTGCTTTGCCGAACCATCCTGTCCACCAGGGGCGCTGCTGAGGCTGTCTGCCTGGAAGGGTCACCAATGGGCGCGGAAAGTCCTCACTCTCATGGCTCGGGCCATCGCCGCCGCGGGGAGGGATCCTGGCGGCCCAGTTTGGGGAGAGGCAAAGGGGATTGGGTGAGGAGAGAAAGAAGACAAAGAAGACACTCGATGCTACAGGGCGCCAGGAGAGCCCACACTGGCGCCCCTACTACCGCCTGCCCATTCCCGAGCGAGTCCTTTGCCGCTTGGCCCAGCCCGGTGCGTGAACACACACACATGCGTGCACACACAATCACATGCGTGCGTCCCAATGTCTGGCTCCATATGGTGAGGTTCGGCGTGTTTAAATGAGACCAATTCTCTCTATATATAATATATATTTTCTTAAAAAAACGAGTCTAGTTCTGTGGTGGAGGCGGTGGGGGAGCTGGAGGCATCCCAAAGGGCGGCATGCCCGCCACCCCCATGCCCATCATGGTGACAAAGTTAGAAGGGTCCATGGGAGGCGGAGGAGGGGGCGGGGCATACATCATGCCGGCGGAACCAGGCGGCGGAGGCGGCGGAGGGGGAGGGGCCCCGGGCGGCAGAGGCGGCTGGACCCCGGGGGGCAGGGGCACCATAGTGGGGTTGCCTTGCATCTGAGGGGCTCCTGGAGAAGCTGCGGCAGCCGCCTGCTGCTGTTGCCATGGCGGGATGGACCCTGTGCCAGCGCTCGTGGTGGTAGTCGTCGTATCTGGGGTGGTAAAGAAGCCCAAGGTCACACGCGCGGGGGCACACCGCGGCTCTCTGCGGCTGCTGCCTTGGGATGGGGGCGAGGGGCGCCTGCTCCTGGCTTGGCATGCTGTACGGTGGCGGGGGCGGGCGGGCGGGGCTGTCCTGATGATGGGGAATGGAGGGGTGGGCAGGACTACCTTGGGGTCAGCCTCGAGGTCTCTGGGCTTAACAGTGTAAGCCCTTTGTCACCAATGCCCCTGGAGGGGCTGAGGGGAAAGTACCAGACACAAGAACCGGCTCTGACGTCCCTCCGCCCAGCCGCCGCCCAGCCGCCGCCACCACCGAACGGCACATTCAACCTCAAGGCCACAGCGGTTCTCCCCACTGCCTGGCCCTATCTCTGCAGTCTCTCAAGCCCAATCACAGCCCCTCCAGAACATGCATGCACCATCCCATTCTGGCCCTAACAAAAGGCTCAGCCAGCCAGCAGCTCACTGCTGCCTAGAGGCTGGACTTCCAGCAACCCCCCTTCAGTCGCAGGCTCCCCTGCAAGCCCCCAAACCTCTCCCCAGACACAACCACACCAAACATCAGCTCTGCTCCTCATAAAGCCCCCATGGGCCAGGCTTCCCCCTTGTTTCCACCCCACCCAGACCAGTTTCACCTCAAGGTCTCTCCTGCCATGAGCTGTTGAGTTTCTATTGTTCCTCTCAGCCCAAATCCCCAGTCCCACCCACCCCCACAAGCCCAAAATACTCCACTCACTTTGCTGCCATGGCAAGGGGGTACTGGAAGCCATACTGCTGCTGGGCGGAGGGGGTGGTGGAGGCTGCTGCTGCTGCTGCTGCCATGGAGGAAGAGGGCCAGAGGGAGGGGGCGGGGGCTGCCCACTGGGAGGCGGCGGCGGCGGCGGCATCATGCCCATAGGCGGCGGCGGCATCATACCTGCAGTTAGGCAGAACGTGAGGCCTCCAGGAAGGAGGAAATCTGGGCCAAAGCCCCACTCATCCCCAGGCCTGGGTGTTACCTTTTCCTTGATGCAGGCGATAGACCCCAGAGCCCACAGGCGTACTTCCCAGGTACTGATCTTGATGGAAGGAAAGAGCAGGAATTTAGCAGGACATTTGAACTGTCCAGGGAAGAAACCTCCAAATAGCTTCTTTGGCCCCAAAGACTGAATCCCCAGCCTCCTGCCCGCACAGAAGGTGCCTGGTTGCTGGGATAGCCCTGTTCCTCCAGAGCCTGGGCCTTAGCAAGGCCACTAGGCCTTGTGCACTTGCTGACTACAGCTTACAGCAACCTCACCTAAGCTCTCTCTTACCCCGAAGCCCGAAGGTTTTTGGTCTGACACTTACTTACCCATTGGAGGAGGGCCATGGTGCCCAGGTGGGTGGGGGCCCTGGTTCATCGGTGGTGGCGGCGGCTGCATCCAAGGGGGTGGGGGTCCATTTGGGTTGTGCTGCATGGGATGTCCACCATGCCCACCTGTCAGGCTGGGTAATGGGTGTGGGAAGCTGTGGGGGCCACCTCCAGGCCCACCAGGACCACCTCCATGCATGCCATGATAGGGCCGACTCTCTGAAGGGCCGGAGTTCATCCAGGGTGGGCGGCTCTGGGTGGTGGACATGAGAGACTACATCAGAGTATTTCCTGCTAATGCCCCTGCCTGCTCCCTGTGGTGGCAACACTGTTCTTCTGGCTCTACCATGGGTCCCAACACAAGGACTCCTGAGCATCCCGCACTGGCCAGACATTCCAGAAGAACAATGTTGCCAGCCACATCCATCACTCTGTTCCATCCAAAGCACTTGGCCATAGCTTCCAGTCTCCGCATAAGAGAACAGGGGAGCCAGACCAAGAGAACCAGTCCCAAGGCTCACCGGTGGAGGCGGGTTGTTGGCAGGAGCAGCAGGCCGAGGTGCACTGGCCAGGGGTGTGGTGGCAGGGCCAGACGTGGACCCCACAGAGGCTGGGACAGGGGCTTCACCCAGTTCAGCCATAAGGGACAAATATTCTTTATCCATCCGTGCTTTATCCTGAGCTGACTGGGGATCACCAGGTCTGAAATTAGGTGGACACAAAAAGAAATGGGAAAAAGCTTGAGAAGGATGCTTTGACCTTGAAGAACTTACAGTTTTCACAATTCTGCCATTACTAGGTCATTATTTCTTCCCAATCCTTTACTAGACATGGTTTTAAAAACATCACACCAGAGCACAGGTCCTGAGTTAAAAAGACGATGGTGACAGCACCAGGTCCTCATCACCATGAAGAGCACAGGTCCTTCTCACTCAACTTTCATCAAATTGTACCTTCCCAGTTTGAGGGAAGAGAAATCTAAGACTAGAGCAACTGCCAGAAAACTCTCTTTGACACCAGAGCAGGAAAATTAAGGCACTGAGAGCTGATTTACAAGTGGTCAAATTCCAGTCTGTTTAGTCTTGAATTAAACTTAAGCTATCCTGCCTTAGCCTCCCGAGTGCTGGGACTACTAGTGTGTGCCACCGTAGCCAACTGCTTCCTGTTTTCCTGGACTCAAGGACCAATAGGGCTTTTCTGTACATGTTTCTAAACCACACCATCTAGGTTACATTCACATAAAGAATGCTTGTGTTGGGTATGAAGTTAAATACATATTCACGTGTTAAAAGCTTTTCTGTGTATCATGGGCTACCAGCGAATCGCCACCAGCTCCTCACCTCTGGAACTTGCAATCTGAAGCGATGTGCCCAGCCCCTCCACACTTGGTACACACTGTAGTGTTTGTAATGCTGCGCGTTTCTGAGCTCTGCCAGGGTCTTAAGATCCTGATGAACAAAGAGAAATCAACATCAACTCTAGGCTATGGACAACCTTCTCTACTTCCAGGTTCCTCAGGTCTCTGCGAACTCTTCTCTACACTGAGCATCACCTGTTATCATCTTCCCGGAGGGTGCCATTCAAGCGGGCCAACTCTCGAAGCTGCATCTTCCGTAGATCGTTCTGGTCCTCGGGGGTCTCAATGCCTTGCTTCAAAATGTTTCTGATCTAGTACAGACAAAATGGGTAGTTAACTGCGTAAGTGCTCGGGCCATAACCTAGATTTCTGACAAGAGGCTTCCTTTCCGGGCCCATCACTCACCTGTTCTACTGCCTTTTTGACATTCTCCATCGTATTGGCAGTGACTAGTGCATGAAGTGGTTCATCTTCTCCTGGCAACATCTGGCCATCTTTGCGCCCAACCTTCCCTTCTTTCACAGATCCTTTCCCCCGGATCATGATCTTAGCATTGCACTCCTTCTCAATGTTCTTCAGGGTGTTCCCTCTAATATGGGCAGAAAGCTCTAAGTTTATACCTAAGTTCACACTCTAGAGGGGACAGAGGCTAAACAGACACTGGTGGGAAAACTGTAAATACAGAGAATTAAGACTATTCTAAGAATTCTGCAACCTCTAAGTTAAGGCCAGATGCAACAAATCTGAGGATTTCATTTCTCTGTAGTAAAGGGGAAATGTTATGACTCTCAGATATAATTCAAAGTGAATCCTACTGAAAAATATGAAGGTGAGCCAATGCCACCCAATTAGGCATCAAGTAGGTATATCCCAGAGATTCTAAGGAGTTCTAATACCAGCCACCCCCACCTCCCAGCCAGTAGTGGCAAACCTATGGCTTAAACATTATTTGTTTTTAAGACAAAAGATGTTAATATATGAGGTTTTTTTCCCTCCCCCCTAAACTAAAACCTCACTATTAAGGTTTAATTTCAGCATTGGCATGTTGCAATAAACAAGTGGGCTTTGGATTGCTGTTTTGGTGCTCATCTCTAAACTATGTGCCATGACTATCTAGAGTAATAGTTACTCACCTTGGTCCAATCAGCAGCCCTACAAAGTTGATTTCTGGATATTCATCTTGGGGAATCATTACTTTATCACTCACACGTGTTGCTGGAGGTCTAAGGAAGAAAGACTATCACCAACTCTGCACATTTCTAAGATGAATCCACAGTTCTCCTAGAACTAACCACTGATACAATGTGCTATTTTACTGATGATTTGGCCCAAGAAGTAAACAGTACCAACATCAGCCTGCATATGTCTTATTCTAAACAACCTAGGCTTTCTGCTTACTTGTAATCTGCAGGTGGTTTGAAATCAGGGTTGAGGGCAACCATCTCTGTGATGAGGTTGTGCCGCTCCTCTTCAAGCTTCTTGCGAGTACGGAATTCTCGAGTGTTAAGCCGCTTCCCCTCGCTATTGTAGATGGGCTCAGGGGAAGGGGACCTGTGGGAAACAGACCTTCGTTACTGCTCTGCTCCTACTTCCCTCATTCCCATATGGACTATAACACGCCTTCCCCAGCCCCTCTGCCTCTCAGCCCCTAACAACTCTTCGGAGGAACCGACCGTAACGTGTGCTATTCAAGATCGTGTGGAATGGGGAGATGGAAGCTGGCTTAGCGTTATGGGCACTGGGGTGTGAAGGAAGAAAAAAATAAGGGTTTGCTTCTAAAAGTAAGGAGAGGGGAGGAAAATGTCTGTCCTTTAGGGGGAAATCTTTGGACTGTAAGGATGGTATCATTCTCTGGAGTCTTCTTGCCAAATATAAATTTTTATTTGAAAAAAAATAAAAAGTATCCCAAACTTGATGAACCGCAGAAACCCCAGTCTAGGTGTAATGTGAACTCTTGGAGAGCTCGTGCCTATCAGGAAGAGCGTCTGTGCCCTTGACAGTAAGCACAAGCTCTTCCACCCAGAGCAGCTGGACTCAAGCTATCGTGGCTAGCTGGCCCCATAATGGAGAGAGAGGGTTCAAGGCTTCGTCTCTGCTTTTCCTTCAACGGCCTGGCTGGCTGTGTCCAAGGCCCAGGAGACAACCTGTTTCTGGCTGTACAAGGTGGGGAGTCTGGGTAGAGAAAACCGTTAAAAGTGCTAAAGCAGCTTCTGCAAGAGGCTGCAGATGCAGACTTGGTCAAATACTTGTCTAGGGTCTGAACCTGCCAACAGCAAGGGGAAAACCTATAATTCTCCGCCAAAGTTTAAGTCCAGAAAGCAGATTTTTCTCTCTCATTTTTAAAGGAGTAAAATGCTGATGCTACAAGCAAAAAAAAAAAAAAAAATAGTAATGATAAAATGGTCAGTTTACCACAGCTGGATTTTGCGGTAATAAAAAAAGAAAAGTTACACTCCTACAATTCTGAGTTAAGATTATAAAAAGGACCATAGCTTGATATTCTGTATGAAAATTTAGTAGCAGCTGCAAGAAGGGAAGAGACCATGTGGATCACGTTATTTAAAAAACAACCTGAAAGTAGTCCAGACTCCTATACCCTTGGTTTAGTTGAGAACCTTGCCTAGTTGGAGAGCAAGGACTGAACTCGGCTGCTCCCACTGTCTTCAGCCTAAAGGGAACCATGTCATATACCAAGTTACACACGATGGAATAAAAGGTCAGGTTTGTTCATGGCTAATGACGACTAAATGACACCTCCGTTCCTAGCATTTGTGTACACCGGTAACACAATGTAGTCACAGTAAACACAAGCAAACACACCCCAGCTCATTAGACTATCACTCTACACATTTAAGCCTACAAGAGATTTCAATACATTTTTAACTGTGCATGTAAAGCAACATCAAAATCATATGAGTGGCTTAATTTTAAAATACACCTTCTTACGAAATAATCTTATTAAGGTAAGAAATTCATGCATTTCCCTTCAACCTGCGCTCAAAAGCAAAACCAACCAGGCATTGAGGCCTCTTTCAAAAGTGAATGCAAGGAAGGAAAAACCCTGCTCTGCTTTTATTTCTAACACACTTGACAATTTTACTGCCCACCCAGGGTGTTTCTGGCTAATTACCAAAACAAGTTGTACCAGTACCAAATTGCCCACTGAAAGGCCTCACAACAGTTTAACCTCTTCCCAAATTATGGAAGTGAAAGGCAAAAGCTCACAATCTAGAGGTTAGACTGGCCGGACTTCTTCACCTAGAATAGGCATTGGGTAAATCAACTAAATGCTAATCCCAGTTCTCCAGGAAGCAAAGGTTTGTTAAAAACTCAACTTATGGAGGAATTGCCTGGTAACCTGTAGACATACTGTTAAGGGGAAAAGGCCAGAAAGGAACTAAACAGTTGTGGTCTATAATCTACAATGTTAATTCCTTTAGAAAAAAAATTTTAAGTCAAAAAAGAAATGTAAAACACAACACAACCTTCCAACCAAAATTACTGGTAAAAAAATAACAAATTTAATAAATAAAATTAAACCATCAATATGGAGAAATGAAGTTAATTTGTTTCCTGGCAAAAGGCAGCAGAAAGATGCATGTGTGAGTGACTTCTAAAGCCATTACATCATCGTTCTGCTTGAATGAGCCATTAACTTGGTAACAAAAGCCACGGATACTACTTTTTAAAGCCAAGTCTTTTCAACTATGCTGCATGCACCAAGATATTTCACTGAGAGGAAGAGGTTCATTCTTCTATTAAATGACCAGATTTTAGCTATTCAAAGATCAGTTAGCCCATAAAATTCCAGTTGAAAAAGTTCATCTCCCTCACATAAATTTTTCACTTTTCAAAGGTGATATAAATTATTAACTGAATGAAATGACGTGACCACAGCTGTTTGAGGCCCACAATCCCCCTTTTTTTTTTTAAATGTAACTTATGGTTGGTTGCTCGCCTTCCCAAAACAGGTGATAATATTCTGGCCCCTCCCAAAACCCCCAGGCAGTGGCCATGGCTGAAAATTAATTGGCAGTTAAGGAAGTTGGTTAGAAATCTCATCTGATTTTAAAACCACCTCAAAACCATGAGCAGGAAGACTGTGCAATGAGCTGGCCAACGTTTCTGGCCCGCTCAAGTTCAGTGATGTTCAAAAATACTCTTAACACCTGCATCATGTACCTGTGAGAAAAACTGCCCCATGGGCTTTCAGCCAAAGCAGGCACTGAAAAGGCAGGTTAATGCCACCTCTCTCTCCCCCTGGGGGTGGGGAAATCAGGTTAAAATCTACACGCTTACCAATCGGAAACCAGTTGTGCATTTTCAGTAACCTTTTGTTCTCCCAATAATTAAGTCTCATTCCAATTTTCTAACTGTTGACTGACCATATACATTGCTAATTTAACCCTAGTCCCCAGAATGGTCAGACCACCAGTTTGTCTTAACTACAATTTTAATGAACTGACACATGTTGCCACCAGTAAAACGTATTGAGAAAAAGGTAAAAAGCGTTACTGTCAGCTGGTTAAAACTGTTTCCCAACCTGTCCTCAGGGTTAGGGGGGATGCCCAGGTCTCCTGTGCGCAGTTTACGAGTCAGGTCTTCTATCTGCAGTTGCACTGGAAGAAACCAGGTTAGGAAAGAAAAAAAAGGATGGAAAAAAGACAATGTTACCAAAAAACATCTCAAATCTCAACAATAAGCATGAAGAACTCGGAGACTTTGAAAGGGACGACTGATCAGTGACACAATGAGGCAAATCCCCCAACCTCCTAGCGGCAGGAGTCCATTTACATCTATACGTATTTTTCACTTCAAAATGGTTATCACTTAAGGAAGCAAACAGTTTGTTGGAAGAGGGGTTAGCAGTAGACTGTTCACTAAGTCTAATATCAAAGCATTATCAGGAGGTGGTCACCTCTCCCTGCCCATTGATGCTTGCTTACAACTAGTGATCAGAACCAACACCATGTACGGTATCACTCACCAGTACCTGGTTCCCACCAAATTACCTGAGGGGAAGACTTTGAGAGTTTTTCTTTTATAAACATACCTCAAAATGAGACCCAATTAACATGGGACAAGGAAAAATACCAGTTGAACAAAGACAATTTTCAATAAGACCAGGTTTTAAATTCCTTTAACAAGACATTCAGTGACCAACGTGACATGTTAGATTACTTGTACATACGCTTTCTGTACCACCAGACCTGCACTATTAAGGGTATCCCAATGCCTCCAGCTTTCATGCGAACATTACGTGACAAACCATTATCTTCATAAATCAGTAGGCATAAGGTGCTATGAGTTTAATCTCAGACCTGCTAGGGATATGGGGAGTAGTGTGTAGAAGATGAAAAGTGTGGCTCAAGAAGGATGTTATGTGGCCCCAGGCCTTGGCCTGCGGCTGTACAGGAGAGAGAGAAAGATGAGGGCTTCACAGAAGTTGCCAGTGACTGCAGGGGAAATATTTACACAGTTGATCTACTGCAGAACCAGAGTGTCTTTCTTCAATGTGCTGAATAAACCGCCTCCTTCTTACCTTTGTAGCATCTCAAAGTTCTGAGCGGGCATCTCTAATAAGGGCAAGTCTTACTGGGTTGTGTTAAAACTGAGCTAGTGCCAAAAAAGGATTAATGAATGCCTAACCCAGTATCTTTCTTTAAATTCAAACCCACAAGGTGGTACCACACCCCCACATCAAAACCTTGAGGAAATAGAAAATTATTAGGGGCATTCTGGGAAAGTGTGTACCATCAGAGTCAAAAGATGAAAGATTTACCTAACTTTATGCTAAACAAATTTGACTTTGGAGTCAAATGGTAAGCTAACACGAGGTGAGTCACTTTCTTTTTTTCTTTTTTTTTGAGACAGGGTCTCACTATGCAGTTCAGGCTGGCCTTGAGCTCACTTTGTAGCCTAGGCTGGCCTTGAACTCGCAACAATCCTCCTGCCTCAGCTACCTAAGTGCTAGAATTACAGACGTGCGCCACCACGCCTGGCCCAAGGTGAGTTACTTTCACTGAGTAGTCCTCTTAAGGGGACTGGTGGAAGGGTGTGGGGGTCTGAGCTGAATAGCTGATACTGAGGATTAAATCAAAAGGACTGCTATCTTTCAGAGTAGAGACATATACCAGCCTCTGCTTTGATTCTATCTACTTCAATGAAGTCTATACATAGCCCTTATCACTCAGTGCCTAACTGGGCCTCCAGAGGAAGAAAAACTAAGTTCGTTTCCCCCACTTTCTAAGTGTGCTTGTGTTCTTCAGATATGACTCTGTTAGGCTGTGAAGTCTCACAGTAGTCTTTGAGATATTAAGGGGATGGATGACAGTGGAAAGAGCAGTGGAGAAACAAGTGTTAGTAGTACTATAAGGAGAAGATAAGATAATTCTAATACCTCAAAATTCACAACAATCTAAAACCCAAGAAAATTAAGATCCTCTACAATCAGATCTTGCTGGCTTAGAGCTTTGTTAAAGCCAGTTTCACAGAGCTGTCTTTGCCTTAGTTTGCTCTAATGGGTATTTTTATTAGGTTAGTAAGAAATGTTCATCCAGTGTACTTTTCTGATAGCTGCATTACATACAGAAATACAAAACTTTCGTTAAAGAACTTGTAATTTTTTAAAAGTAATTTTGAAGATAATTTTAATTACACTGTGCATAGTCACTCTTAATTTTCGAACTCTCCCAGTACAGATCTCTCATCCTACAGCCTCGTTCCGTATCAATCAATATCCCCTTCCCAACAGAGTTCTTTAGTGGTAAATATAAGAGCCTTCATGTTAAGACAGCTCTCCAAAGACCAAACCAGAAAAAATGTTGAAGGGAATGTTAAAATCAACAAAAATGGAACAGGGGTGAACTGTAAACACACTTGCAGAACCATTTTTTGTTCAAACTGGGTTTTATTTTTTTCTTTTGAGAAAGTACCTATAAAAAGTAAAACCACATTTAGGGAAAGGGAGGAATATGAAATTATGGTGAAAAGCCATGCTGTGAAAAAGGTACTTGGCTTACAATACCTGCAGTGTTCTCCACTGGGCCTGTCCAGAGAGGCAGACGAAGCACTCACCTCATCAACTGGCACTGAACAGCAGCTGAAAAGGGTGGGCAGCTGCCAGACTGAGAACTATTCTCACTCCTAAGTGGGCCCCACTACCTTCCTGGCACTCGTAGAGAACACTGCCTTTACAAACGAATCAAAAGGAGCTGCAAATGTAGGCAGGACTCACTGAGCCAACCTGATGGAGTCTGCCACTCATGAAAGTACACTTCATCATATCTTATCTCAATAAAACAAACTAAAATCTTAAAACTTTCAAGATACATCACTCAAAATAATCAGAAAATGAGCTTGGATGCAGAACGTGTATTTACCTATATAAGCTCTTTCTTGTTCCCGAGTAAGTCCAGGTGGGATAACTGTAGGCATTCCTGGAATCACTGTCTTCTGTTCCATTGTATCTTGGTTCCAGCGGCTCCTCTTCCGTTTCTTACTTGGGAAGTCTAAAGGCAGACAAAGTCCATCAGGCACAAATTTAAACAAGCAGAGGTGACTAGCAATAGACAGACTCCAAGGCACAGTACACATAACTGAGAATTTAACCTAAAATTTAAATCCCAAAGGATAAAAGGCAAACCTCATAAATGAAAACACACAGGACTATATATAAGGTACTTGGTCAGGCAACTTAATGTTTCACATTTATAAATTGTGTCTAGAAGACCTCCATAAATCATATACACAAGATACATCTTTTTCTTTTGTTGAGATGCTAGGGCTCAGACTCAAAACCTCAAAAATGCTAGGCAAGGGTTAAACCACTCTGAGCTACACCCCCAGCTAACAAATCCTGACGCATACACAAATCATCCATGAAGTGAAAATGTTAGCTGGTGCTTGCAAGTCTGTAATTCCAATACTCAGGAAGCTGAGGCAGGAGGATCTCCTTGATTGTAAGGCCCACCTAAATTACAGGGATCTTGTCTCAAAAACAAAGAGCCAGGTACAGCGGTGAATGCCTGGAACCTCAGCACTTAATTTGCTGAGGTAGGAAGATCAAAGCTAAGTTTGAGGCCAGCCTGGGCAACATAGTTCAAAGCCACCCTGAACTATACAGTTAAGACTTTGTCTCAAAAAACAAAAACCGAAGGGGAAATGTTAGTTGAGATACGTATTTTATCCTCCATGAACACCTTGAATGACAAGATTTTAGAATCAAGGAAAGGCCTATAAAGCAGCACTGGGAAATTCCCAGCTTCTCCCACCTCCATCTCCCTCACCTTTCTAGAAGAGGTTAGAAAACAACTAAATTATTATACACTAAGTGAAAAAGCATGACTCTCCAACAGAATCACCTTTTTCTTTGCAAGCACAGCCAAGATCAGAACTCATTTTTCCTGTAAAGTTGGACACTTTGGATTAGCACTCTTTGGCACACGCTTTATCCCAGCATGCCCAGCACTCCGGAGACAGGAGTCTGAGTTCGAGGCCAGCCTGGGCTACACAGTGAGCTCAAGGCCACCCTGAACTGGAGTGCGCTCAAGGCCAGCTTGAACTGCAGAGTGTGACCCTCTCGCAAAAAGACAAAAAAAGTGAACAAAAAAAAAAACTGCCTAAGCTGAAACTACGTAGATAGCAGCCAAATTATCTTTCCCTGATATAGACATTTCCCTACATTTATCAGGTGAATTTTTCTACTTCCCAGCAGTTGCAGGCCCAAGGTGAAAAGCCTTTACAAGCAGTGAGGGAGAAGTTGACCGGACCCAAAACTATCTAGGGGTCCACAAAGAGAAGTTTAAAAGCCGAAGGACCCACTCATCATCACCTGAAGCCTTCCAATCTCTTCATCTCGTATTCAAAACTCTGCTTTAGCAACGTTACAGCGGCGCACGCCTGTAATCCCAGCACTCAGGAGACTGAGACAGGATTACCACGAGATCCAGGCCAGCCTGGGTAACAGTGAGCTAAAGGCCAGCCTCAACTACACAGGGAGACCCTGTCTCAATACAAAAACCTGCCTTACTGTAAAAACATGCTTGGTATTTATCTCCCATATTCGTACAAAACCAGGAAAGGAACCGCTCTACATCGTCAGTGGACCCTTTCACACCGTCCTAGTATCCACACTCAGCACCCCGTGCCCAGCACCGGATACTCAAACATGCGGGAAAGAGAGCAACAACACGGGGAACACCCTCCGGCTTTAGGAATCGGGCCAAGCCCGACCTACAAGCTGCGCCTGCGCAGTGCACACATTCTCCCATCCCGCGCCCCCTCCCCCAGCGCGCGTGCGCACTCCGGCCCCACGCTCTTGGCCGCGCGCGCCCCGGGGAGCCTCCGCCTGGACCTCCCCGTGCGCGCGCGCGCGCCCCCGCCGCGGGCAGCCTCCGTCGCCGCCACAGCGCACCCCGCCGCCTGCCGGGCCCGTCCGCGCGACGCTTCTCGCGCTCTCGGCCCGACTCACCTCCTCCGCCGCCGGCCCGGCCCGGCTGCTGGTCCTGACGCGGCGCTGGCTGCGACGGCGACACGCGCTGGAAGAGCGGCGGCGCGGGGGGCGGCGGCGGCGGGAACGAGGCGCCCGGGGGCGGCGGCGGCGGCGGCGGCTGTTGGGGAGGAGGGGGGGGCGGCGGCGGCGGCGGCAGCGCCGCGAAGGGGAAGGCGGCGGCCAGGGCCCCCAGCGCGCTGGCGGCTGGCGGCGGCGGCGGCCGGGGCCCCGGCTCGAGACCCCCCTTGGGTCCGGGAAGCGGGGGCAGGCCGGGGGGTCCCAGCTTACCCAGCGGCGTGGCGTTCGCTCCGGTCGCCATGGCGCCCCCAGGGACCGGCGCCGGCTCTTCCTCGGCAGCGGCGGCGGCTTCTCCTTCGCGAACCTTCCGGGGGGAGGGGGTGGCCGCGGAGCGCGCGAACTCAGTCCTCTCACGCGGCGGGCGGCGGCGCGAGACTCACAAAGAGGGAGGAGAGAGGGCGCCGCGGGGGCGGGCTGGGGCGGCGGGGCCGAGGCCTGCGATTGGCAGACCGTTCCTCCTTCTCGATGTGCGCCCGGATTGGCCGAACTGTTAGGCCCGGAGAGGAAATGGCGCCGGAGCCCGGTGGGCTGGGAGGTATCGCAGAGCGCACTTCATTTGTTACTGCGAGGACGAAGCTCGGAAGCCAGGAAGGAGGGGGTTAGGGTAGGGCAGACTATGACGTCGGGGCCAAGCTCTCTTATTGGCCGCAGGTGGTTGAGTCAATCAATCTCGTGTGAGGAATACTTCTGTGTGATTGGCTAAGACTACGTGAAGCCTGTCTCTAGTCCCCGCCCCCGGGGAGCAGTAACACTGGGATTAAGCGAGAGGTCGAGGCCGAAAAGCGCCAGCGGTAGACGAGGGAAACGCAGAGCGCATGCGTGCTTCGGCCAAGCGGCGTCTGTGCCCCTTCACTGACGACGCCCCGATCCTGAGCGGAAGCCTTAGATGACGTCAATCCTTGTTCCCATGGTAACCAGGAACCTGGGGGGAGGGGCGGGCGGCACTGGCAAACTGATCGTTGGCGGGCAGGTAGAAAGGCACTTCCTGTTTTGTTTGAAAAAAATTAAGTGACCCAGAAAGCTTTAAAAATAGTAGGGCGTGGTTACGCGCGTTTGTAATCCCAGCACTCGGGAGGCTGAGGCTGGAAGATCCCTGTGAGTTTCAGGCTAACCTGCACTACACAGCGAGACCCTGTCTCCAAAAAAAAGAAAAAAATAGTGTGCTTACCGGGTTTAAAACAATATCTGAGGGCTAGGACTATAGCTCAGCGGCGGAGCACCTGCCTGGCAAGCGCGAGGTCCTGAGTGCGATAATCCATACCCCGCCCCCCAAAACACAGTATCTGAAGTCAGGGATATAACTCGAGCGCGGGGCCGGGAGTTCGGTTCCCAGTACCAAAAACAAAACAAAACACAAATATCTGAGGCTGGCTGAAGTGGCCCGCGCCTGTAATCCCTACACTCTGAAGCAGGCAGATTGTTGTGAGTTCAAGTCCAGACTGAACTACACAACGAGACCCTATCTTAAAATCAGAATCAATATCTGACGCCAGGCATGGTGGCTTACGTCTGTGGACCTAGCACTTGGGAGGCTGCGACAGGAAAAAGGCAAGTTCGAGATTTGCCCGGGCAATTTAGCCAAACCCTGTGACAGTAAAATAGGATGGGGAAGTAACTCAGCACTATGCAAGTTGACTCCTGGGGATGGCCGTGCACCCAAGACAGTATCCAAACTGAAGGAACACCATACGGATTGGAGGAAAGCATAAATGGTACACTAATAAATGAGACGGAACAGAAAGTAGGGTGTGATCATGTACACCTGTAGCCCAATGCTCGCGAGGATGAGGCAGCAGGATCGCTGAAAGTTCCAGGCCAACTTGGGCTACAGAGTCAATTCAAGCCTCAACTACAAAATAAGATCCTGTCTGAAAAACATGACAAGGACCAATATTTAGCCCTTGTCTAGCATCCAATAGGCAGCACCACACACACACACACACAAAGCCAATATTTATAATAGGTCTTTTTTAAAAAAATTTTTTCCTAGTCCAGGAGTGGTGGTGCACACCCATAATCGCAGCACTTGAAAGGCTAAGGCAGTAGGATCAACGTGAGTTCAAGGCCAGCCTAAACTGCATATCGAGATCCTGTCTCAAAAAACAAAGAATAGATTTTCAAGGCTGGTGTGATGGCTCTATAATCCCAGCATTTGGGAGGCTGAGGCAGGAGAATCGCTGCAAGTTCCAGACCAGCCCAAACTGCATATTAAGACCTTTCTCAGAAAAAAGATTTGTTTTCCTTGTGAGCATTTTTAATTTTTATACTATGTCTTTACAGTACATGATGATTACATTCATCAGAATTGATACACATATATCTTCCCCCAGAAGTCTTTTTTCTTTTTGTTTTTTGTCTTTTTGAAACAAGGTCTCGCTATGCAGTTCAAGATGGTCTTGAACTCACTTTGTAGCCCAGGCTGGCCTCAAACTCACAAAGATCCCCCTGCCTCAGCCAAGTGCTGGGATTACAGGTGTACACCACCATGCCTGGCCTTTTTTCTTTTTGAGAGGGTCTCATTAGGTAGTCTAGACTGGTTTTGAACTCACTGTGTAATCCAGAGTGGCCTCAAACTCAAAGCAGTCCTCCTGCCTCAGCCTCCTAAATGCTAGGATTACAGAGATGTAATTACAGCTACCATACCAGAAGTCCTAAAAGCTAATTAGAAAAAGACCTGTAATGCTAGCATTCTGGGAAGCTGAGGCAGGAGGATCCCAGGTTGGAGTGCACTCGGGTAGTTTAGCAATTTAGATTCCTTCTCAACACACAAAAAGGGATGGGGATATAGTTTAGTGCAGAGGCACTGGATTGAATCCCATCACCCCCAAGGGGGATGGGAGGCAGAACAATAGAAAATGAACAAAGAATGTGAATGGGCAAGTCTTGGAATAGCAATTCCAAATAGCCAAGAAGGGAGGGGGGATATTAAAGTGACAATGAGACACCTTTTATCAAAATAGCAAAAACTAAATATGCTAACACCTACTATTGTTCTGGGAAGTATTACATCATCTGTTAAGTTTTTACCCCAGTTGATCCCCAGGCACTGCAACAAGCTCCCACGGTCCTGTTACTCAGGAAGCTCTAGCAGAAGCGTTAGTTGAATCCAAAACTTCAAACCCAGCATGGGCAACCTCATGAAACTCAGTCCCAGAAAAGAAAAAAAGTAGACCCTTTCAAACAATATCTTTAAACCCAGCATCCAAATCCCTGAAATCTACCCCAAATAAGACAAGTGATTATAAAATGGGTGTAGAGTCCTCCGCATTTTTTTTTTGTCTTTTTTTTTTTGAGACAGGTCTCGCTGTGCAGTTCAGGCTGGCCTTGAGTTACCTTTGTAGCCCAAGCTGGTCTCAAACTCAAAACGATTCTCCTGCCTCAGCCTCCTGAGTGCTGGGATTACAGGCGCACGCCACCATGCTCAGCTTCTCTGCATTTACTATAGCACTGCAGGAACAGTGATTGCCACATAGAGGTGGAATTGAAATACTCATAACCTAGTGTGACCTGGAGTACTACTACAGCCTTGGAAAGCTACTAACCCAATCCCACTGGCCTAGGGGCACTTCTGTGTGTTATCGTTATTAAAGGAGCAAGAGATATACATATCACAGTGTCGCGGGGGTTCTTTTGTTTTTGCTTTTTGAGACAGGGTCTGCTTCGTAGTTCAGACTAACGCACCCGGGGTAGCCCAGCCTGGCCTTGAATTTGAAGCGATCCTCCTCCCTTAGCCTCCCAAGTGCTAGGATTACAGCTGTGTGCCACCACACTTGGCTCCTGGTTTGCAAGACAAACCTCTTGTACAAGTGCTCTTGTTTGTACACAGTTACCTGGTACTCAGCATGGCCGTCCCTCTGTACCCAGATGCAGGGGCCTGGGGAATAACAAAATCTGTGGAAGCTACTGGGCGTGGTGGTGCACGCCTGTAATCCTAGCACTCGGGAGGCTGAGGCAGGAGGATCCTTGTGAATTCGATGTGGATGCTCAAGTCCCTTATATAAAATGGCACAGACCGCAGTGGGCCCCGTGGCTGCTCCGCTGTGGGCCCCGCTGAGGGCACCTCATGGACTGGACCCGCCCCCACCCAAAGCACGGCAACGGGGTGGAGCCGAGCGGTCCGCTGTGAACATATGTGCTTTCCCACCTCCAACCATGGCAGTTTGTATACACCCATGTATGTTATGGTGTAGTCTGAGGCAGCTATATCTCTTCCCAAGGCGAGAGTCCAGGGGTATAGATAAACCCAGGAGTACAGTTATAATCACAGGGAAGATGACTGATTGAGTGGTAGGGCAACGGAGATGAGGGAGGAGAAAAAACGAACTGATCAAAAGGGCCATCATCTGTGTAACTGAGTAACAAAGGTGAAGGTAACATTATGTAGGACAGCATCCAGAGCTAATTCCCTTCTGTGTTCTCTATAATTCTGTATTTCCTCAATCGTTTTCGTATTAACAGAAGTGAAGATAACTTTATATTATACAGCATCCAGTGCTAATTCCCTACTATCTTCTCTATAATTTGGTATTTCCTTTAATGTTTTTGTGTTAACTGTGAAGATAACATTATGTAATACAACATCCAGTGCTAATTCCCTACTATATTCTGTATAATTTTGTATTTTCGGTATTGTTTATGGCTTATTCTGGTTCATATGTCTTCATTCTTTTGTCTTTAAAATAAAATTTTAAAAATAAATAAAATAAAATAAAATGACACAGAATTTGCTTATAGTTTTCACACTTCTTTTGTATCTTTCTCCCCCCAGTGCTGTGGGTCAAACCCACAGCCCTGTGGCTGCTGCGCCCTTTATTATGTGCTATGTCCCCGCTACTTTCTTTATTTTCTTTCTCCCCTTTCTTCTGTCTTTAATTTTTGTGGTACTAAGGGTTGAACCAGGGCCTTCACACCAACATACATCTATAGCCCTTCTTATGTTTCATTGTGAGACAGGGTCTTGGCCAGGGATACAGCTCAGTGGCACAAGTGCCTGCCGGGCAAGTACAAGGTCCTGAGTTCAATTCCTGGTACCGAAAAAAACCCCAAAACCATCAGCATGGAGACAGTTGCTAAACTGCTCCGGCTGGGCTCAAACTTGTTATCCTCCCGCAGTAGCCTTCCACAGTGCTCAGATTACGAGAGCGGGCCGCAGCGCCCGGCTCCTCCTGTATCCTTTCGGTCATCACCGTGACTTACTCTGCCTAATGCAACGTGGACGTGATGTAAATAGTTGTTATACTGTGTTGTTAGGGAATGATAGCAAGATAAAGCCTGTCCATGTCAGTGTACTGCAGTTTTTCTTTTCTGAAATTTTCCATATGAATAGCGTACCTGACTCTGTACAGAAAGCTATGGAACAGTGCACACCACACCCCTCCTAGTGGAGAGGGAAATGGCTGACTAGAAGTTCTGGAATATGTCTAAAGCACCAAACACAGCCCGAAGTGATGGGATGCACCTGCTATCTCTGACTCGATGGCTAAGGCAGGAAGATGGAGAAGCCAAGGCCAGGCTGGGCAAAAGAGCAAGATCCTGTTTCCATAAAGCTTCAGAATAACAACAATCAGCAACAAACAAATATTTTTGCTTGCTTTCTTGCTTGCTTTATTTATTTTTTGCAAGATAGAGTTTCAGGGGCTGGGGATGTAGCTCAGTAGAATAAGCACCTGCCTGGCAAGCACAAGGTCCTGAATTCAATCCCTGGTACTGCCAAAAAAAAAAAAAGCATTTCATCATATGTTTTAGCTTTCTGAGTGCTAGGATTATAGGCATTTTGAAATGTATGACAGTCGCTGGGCGTGCTGATGCACGCCTGTAATCCTAGCACTCGAGAGGCTGAGGCAGGAGGATTGTTGTGAATTCAAGACCAGCCTGGGCTACAAAGTGAGCTGAAGGCCAGCATGAACTGCATAGCAAGACCCTGTCACCAATAAAAGACAAAAAATAAACATAAATAGGGGCTGGGGATATAGCTCAGTGGAATAAGCGCTTGCCTAGCAAGCGCCGGGTCCTGAGTTCGATCCCCAGTACCGCAAAGATAAATAAATAAAAAATAAAGGTCCTTCCCCTTATTTAAAAAATAAATAAATAAAAATAAACATAAATAAAGAAAATGTATGATGCATGGCTGGGCGTGGTGGTGCAGGTCTCTAATTCCAGCACACAGGAGGCTGAGGCAGGAGGATTGCTTCAAGTTTGAGGCCAGCCTGAATGACAAAGCAAGTAAAACAATTTTTTAAATGTCTGAAGTCCCCACAAAGAATAAAATGTCTGACAGAACCCTATCTATACATTTTGTAACTATATGGAGATAAATGCATGGCAGAATAATTACAAATTTCTACTAGTAGTGGGATTTTAGATGCTTTTTACTTTTTCTTTCTAGTTTTCTCCATTTCCCCTTCTCTCCTCTCCTTCCCCCCCGCCTCTTCTCTTTCTCTCTCTTTCTTGTGATACCGCAGAATGCGTCCAGGCCCTTTGCACTAAGCTACATCTCCAACCCTTTTCTGCTTTCTTTCCTTCTTTCGAGACAGAGCTTTGTTAGGTGATTAAATTGCCCAGGCTAGGGTTAAACGTACCTCAGCTCCCAGGGGTGGTGGTGTATGTTTATAATCCCAGCACACGGGAGGCTGAGGCAGAAGGGTCCCCATGTGCCACATAACAAAACCTGTCCAAGAAAAAGAACTTGCCTCAATTTTTCTTCCTTCTATATGTTAATTTTTTTCTTTTCTCTTTTCTTTTTTTTTTTTGTGACAGGTTTTTACCATGTAGTTCAAGCTGGCCTCGAACTCACTGTGATCCTCCTGCCTCAGCTCTCAAGTGCTGGAATTACAGTGTTAATTTTTTTATAGTGAGTAAGCATTTATTTTGAAATGGAGCTAAGGGGACTGGGAATGTAGCTTAGGGCTGCGGTACTTGTATGGCATGGGCAAGGCTCTGGGTTTGATCCCCAGCACCACTCACACAAAAAGAAGGTAAAGTAGACAAGGAAGGAAAAATATAAAATCTTTAAATCATCTATGCTTTCATTTGTTTTTTTGAGACAGGGGTCTTGCAATGTAGCCCAGGTTGGCCTTGAACTCATGGCAATCCTCCTGCCTCAGCCTCCCAGTGCTGGGATTACAAGGGTGCAGCACTGAGGGAGACCACATGAGGCAAGCTTTAGAATTAATCAGTGCTGGGGCCAGGTACATAGCTCAGTAGCACAGTGCCTTGCTTGGCAAGTGCAAGGTCTTGAGTTTGATTCCCAGTAAAAAAAAAAAAAAAAAAAAATAGAATCAATTAATGGCAAGGCTGGTTGTGGTAGCTCATGCCTGTAATCCCAGCATTTTGCAGGCTGAGGCAGGAGGATTGCTATGAGTGTTCGAGGCCAGCCTGAACTGCATAGTGAAACCCTGCCTCAAAAGGGCCAAAAAAAATTAATCAATGGCTTTTCTATGTTAACTTATGAGTCTATCTCAGGCCTTGTCCAAAGAGCCAGCAGCTGGTGTGTAGAAAATAGAACTCTACACCAGTGGTCACAGCAGAGACCTAGAATGGTCTGCGACACTGTGCTGCCTCTGAAGAGAAAAGCACACTGAGGTTGAGGACAATCAGTCTCACTCAGAGATCAACAGTTCTCTCATTAAGCACAGACTCACTGCTTAGAACGTCTTCGTTCCATTTCACAAGTCCTTGCTCACTAGCGTATCTTTTTCCTCAGGTGTTCCCTGTACTTTCCCACACCCTCCTGATATGTTAAGGACACAATAAAGACTGACTAGTCCAGGGAAGTCTTTGTCTTAACCTCTAGAGCTCTGACCTTCTCGGGCCCCACAATAGTGCATTGTCTCTTTTATCCTTTGCCACACACTCGTTTGTTCATAGAATAGGGGGACTGACCAGCTTCCCATATACTACCAGGCCTGCCTAGAGGGGAACTACTGTATCTCTAAGAATAGGGAAGCTGAAGCACAGAGAAGTTGAGTAATTACCTAAGCCACACAGTGTCTACTTGACAGGGTTCTTTATTTGGATAAAACAGTTTTAGAACCAGGCTCTGCAACTGTGAGACTCAGGACCACACAGCAAGACTCGATGCAAATTCAGCTCCTGCATACCCAGACCAGCCTCGGCCATGCTGTAAGTGGCAGCAAGGGAAGTCCTTAAATCTTTTCCAAGCTGCGGTTCCTACTCTACAATGTGCTATACTGATCCGGAGATCAGAGTGACAGAGACAACCATAGGAACAGAGGCCACATTCCTGGCTCTTTACTTGTTACTCATTAAAAGCATGATTTATGAGCTGGGCATGGTAGTGCATACCTATAATCCTAACATTTGGGAGGCTGAGGCAGGAGGATTTTCATGAGTTTGAGGCCAGCCTGGGCTATACATAGTGAGCTTAAGGCCAGCCTGGACTACATAGCAAGACCCTGTGTGATAAAAGGTAAATAAAAAGCCGAGTGTGGTGGCACACACCTGTAATCCCAGCACTCAGGAAGCTGAGGCAGGAGAATTATTCTGAGTTCAAAAGTAGCCTGGGCTACAAAATGAGCTCAAGGCCCCCCTAAACTGCATAGTGAGACCTTGTCTCAAAAAAAAAAAGACAAAGAAATAAGTAAAATGAATGATTTTTGTTTTCTCCTGAGGTGGTCACAGGCTTAAAACTGATTTTTGTTCAAATCAATGGCTCTTCAATTGGGGGTACAAACAATGAATAAAAGCAGAAGGACACTTGACCTTTATTTTGTGAAACTTTAGGTTAACTCACTTAGCTCTACACATTGACGGGTTAGTCTTTTTTTTTTTTTTTGTACCAGGAATTGAACTCATGGCCTTAGACTAGCCAGGCAAGTGCTTATGCCCTTGAGCTATATCCCCAGCCCCAGATCAGTCATTTTGGAAGTATCTGTTTAAAAGTTGGCAAAAGGTTGATTAACCCTAGAGTTACACAGCCTATCTCCTCCTTCAATACTGAGGACCGGAGGAGCTTTACAGGAACATCCGATAGGCCCAGAAGTCTCTATCCAAAGCCAGGGTCACTTTGGATTCCAGCGGAGCCTCAGAAGACTGAGAAGCAGTCATGGAGCCCAAATCACACCCTCCTCTTATTTATTTACTTATTTTGGTGCCAGGCATGGAACTCAGGACCTTGCACTTGCCAGGCAGGCACTTGTGCCTGCTGAGCTAGATCCCCAGCCCTCACTATCAATTTTTAAGGACTCTCCCACAGCCATTTTAGAGAAGCAGAACTGCCGGGTGTGGTGGCCCATGGCTGTAATCCATCCCATCACGCTGGCTGTGAGTTTGAGGCCACCCAGAGCTACATAGTGATTTTAAGGCCAGCCTGAACTGTGTGGCGAGACCCTGTCTCAAAAAAGAGGAAAAGCAGAACTGAGATCATGATTGACTACCCTTGTTCTCCCCAGTAAATGCCAAAAACTCTGGCCTGGTGCTCCTGTGAGCTGTAGGGACCTCTTCACCAGAAGTATCCCCGTCCAGTACTGAAGCTGGGGCCCTTCTTGTTTTCGCTTTCCTTTGTCAGGGGGACAGCTTGGTCTTTGCTGGTTCCTCAAGCTAAATTCTCTTACTGTTTTCGAGACAGGATCTTGCTATGTAGTTTAGGCTGGCCTCAAACTCACCTTGAGCCTCCTCCCTCAGCCTCTGGGATTACAGGGATGTGCTTCCATGCCTGCCCTTTTAGTATTTTCTCTTATTTTCCAATTAAGTCTTTTTTTTTTTTTTTTTTAGGGCCAAGGATGTTGCTCAGTGGCAAAGCACCAGCCTGGCAAGTGGTGCAAGGTCCTGAGTTTGAGTCCGAGTTCCAAAAAATTAAGAACTATATAAATCATTTTTTTCAGATTTGTGCCTTAGTTTTAGTTTCCATTATGATTGAAGCAAGAACCCTTGCTAACCAAGTGCAAGAGAACACAACTGCTTTCATTTTTATTTTGGGGGTTTTGCAATAGGGTCTCACTCTGTAGTCCAGGCTGGTCTTGAACTCACAGCAATCCTGCCTCAGCCTCCTGACTGCTAGGATTATAGGTGTGCAGGACCACAGTTGGCCACAATTGATTTTAGTGAAGCATCTCCTAAGCCTCAGGGGCTAGAACTATACAAATCACAGACACAGTGCTCCCAACTTTATAGGACATGAGGTGGAAGGAAGACACCAATCTGGCCTTTATGTGCCATCCTGGCAGAGCTTCAAAAGGTGCTTGGGACTTCTTGAGTGACAGGAGTGTCTCTCATTATCCACAGTAGGGCTGGGTGAGCCACATGCTAACAAAATGACTCCTTGCCAGCCCTGAGGGAGCTTCCAGTGGAAATCGCTTCAGGATAGGACTGGTCCCAGAAAAACCACCTATCTTTCAGTATGGGAGGGGAGAGGTGCTGGACACAGAGAGCAGTCACATGGTCAGTGATGGACTCAGCCCCGTGTCATAAACCACAATAGAAACTCAGAACTAGGAAGTTCCAAGACAGGAACATGGTGTGGTGCCATTGGGGCACGCACTGGGTGCCACAGGGGCAGAAGCTCCTGGGCTTAGGATCCTCTTAGCCCTTGCTGCCCTAGGGATCTCCTCACCGGCCTGCTTCTGTGTATTTCCTAATAAAATGATAGCCACTGGTACAGTGATCGCAAATCTGTCATTCTGGTGTTATTGAACTTGAAGTCATAGAAACTTCCAAATTTAGTAGCCAAGTGATGGGGCTGGGGATGTAGCTCAGTGGAATAAGCACCTGCCTGAGTTTGATCCCCAGTACTGCAAAAAAACCCCAAAAAACAAAAAACAGTACTAATAATAGCAGCCAAGTGAGGCAGAAATGGAAGTAGTTGGAAACTAAGGAGTTGCAGTTGATCCCTGTAGCCTGTGGGTCCCGTGCCAACTCCAGATAGTAGAAATCATAATTATTCAAATTAGAAAACTCCAGAAATACGTAATTTGTGTTTAAATTGCATGCAATTCTGTACAGTTTGTAATACCTACATCTTGGAAACAGCCCAAATGCCCATCAGCTGATGAATGGAGAAAGATGTAGGTTTTTTACATAATGGTATACTCACTCCATCATTTTTTTTTTTTTTTTTTTTGCGGTGCTGGGGATCGAACTCAGGACCCTGCGCTTGCTAGGCAAGCGCTTATTCCACTGAGCTATATCCCCAGCCCCTCACTCCATCATAAAGGATAAGCCTGAGACATGTCTAGCTAAATGGATGCACCGAGACTACACTCTTAAGTGAAATAGATCGGACACACCTGTGTAAATATTGCTTTGTTTCTCTGGTGTGAGAAACTGAAAGTGTAAGAAAGAATAACAATGTGTAACAGATATTGGGAAATGGGAAGAAAATGGTCAAATGAGAAAGGGAACAGGGAGGGGGAGAGAAGGAGAAAAAAATAGAAGGAAAAATGGAAACAAAGTTTTTGTCAATAAGGGGAAGAGGGGTTTAAGGGGCCGGACGTGGTGGCACATGCCTGTCATTCCAGCACTCAGGAGGCTGAGGCAGGAGGATCGTTGCAAGTTCAAGACCAGCTTGGGCTACAAAGTGAGCTCAAGGCCAGCCTGAACTGCTTAGTGAGATCCTGTCTCAAAAAGACCAAAAAAACATGGCTGCTCCGCTGTGAGCCCCGTGGCTGCCCTGCAGTGGGCCCCGATGCTGCTCTGCAGTAGGCCCTGCGGCTGCTCCACTGTGGGTCCTGTGGCTGCTCTGCTGCTGCTCCGCAGTGGGCCCAGTGGCTGCTCCACTGAGGGCCCCACTCAGGGCACCTCATGGACTGGACCCGCCCCCACCCATAGCACGACAACAGGGTGGAGCCGGGCAGTCCGCTGTGAACATGTGCTTTCCCACCTCCGACCATGGCAGTTTGTATACACCCATGTATGTTATAGTATAGTCTGAGGCAGCTATATCTCTTCCCAAGGTGAGAGTCCAAGGATATAGATAAACCCAGGAGTACAGTTATTATCACAGGGAAGATGACTGACTGAGTGGTAGGGCAACGGAGATGAGGGAGGAGAAAAACTGAATGATCAAATGGGCCATCATCTGTGTAACTGAGTAACAAAGGTGAAGGTAACATTATGTAGGACAGCATCTAGAGCTAATTCCCTTCTATGTTCTCTATAATTCTGTATTTCCTCAATCGTTTTTGTATTAACAGAAATGAAGATAACTTTATATTATACAGCATCCAGTGCAAATTCCCTACTGTCTTCTCTATAATTTGGTATTTCCTTTCATGTTTTTGTGTTAACTAATGTGAAGATAACATTATGTAATTCAACATCCAGTGCTAATTCCCTACTATATTCTGTATAACTTTGTATTTTCTGTATTGTTTATGGCTTTTCTGGTTCATATATCTTCATTCTTTTGTCTTTAAAATAAAAAAAAAAAAAGACCAAAAAAAGAAAAAAGAGTTGAAGGGAAAGGGAGGGGAGGGGAGGGCAGGGGAGGAGAGCAGAGGGAAGGGAAAGAAGCAGCAAGATGTATCACATACAAGTATACATTTCCTATGATGAATGTGACCATTACGTGTATCTAAAATGTACCAATAAAACTTTTTTAAATTGCATGCTGTTCTGAATAGCATCGTGAACTGAGGTAGGATAGGAGAAACAAAGGTAGGTAGAGAGAAGACAGGACGGTAGCTTTAAGAAAACTGCAGCTAGGTGCCAAGGACACGGCTCAGTGGTGCAGCACCTGCCTGGCAACTGCAAACTCCAGTGTGGAAGGAAAAAAAAAAAAAAAAACCTACAGCTAAGATACAAAGTTACCCAAGCTTACCCATGCCTTTTTTACTTTTTCTTTCTTTCTTTTCTTTTTAAATGAGACAGGGTCTTACCATGTAGTTCACACCAGAACAGCCTTGAACTCAGTATGTAGTCTAGGCTGGCCTTGAATTTACAGTAATCCTCCTGCCTCAGCCTCCCAAGTGCTGGGATTATAGGCGTATACCCACATGCCCGCCCCAGTGCTTTTATTTCTGAAGCCTGGCTTTCTTCCAGGTTCATCACTCCTAAATTCCTAGGAGTCTTAATGATACTATAAATCTATAAATCTGGACTAGGGATATAGCTCAGCAGCACAAGTGCCTGCCTGGCAAGCATAAGATCCTGAGTTTGATTCTTGGTACAAAAAAAAAAAGGAATCCATAAATTCCTAAAGAACTATCAAAAGACTTCCCTGTCTCAGATAAACAATACTGTTGTTTTTTTTTTTGTGGTACTGGGAATTGAACTCATGACCTCATGCTTGCCAGGCAGGCACCATGCTGCTGAGCTATATCCCTGGCAAACAATACTATTAAATGGCTACTACATCCTCCTCCCCAGTGCTGGGATTACAGGTGTAAGCCACCACGCCCCAGCTCATTTTTTTTTGAGACTTTTTTCCTGACACCAAGAATCGAACTCAGCACCTTGTGCTTGCCAAGCAAGCGCCATGCTGCTGAGCTATATTCCCAGCACATGGCTCATTTTTAAACTTTGAACACATAAACACTTTGTATTTTAACCCACTCAACAGGGTCGATTTCTGCTTTAGCTCACTAATGGGTAACCTGACCTTAAGGAAACAAATACTAATAAATAATGAGTGACCTAAAAGTAATCCTTAATCATTCACCTTAAAAGTGCCCCCAAACCACAGCAGGCCACAAGCCCCTCAGCGCCTGCACTTTCTGCCTTTCTCTGTGTACTTCAACTCTGCTTAATAAACTTGCCTGTGCTGCTCAATTCTGCTTAATAAACTTGCCTGTGCTGCTCAATTCTGCTTAATAAACTTGCCTAATACTCCCTTTTCATGACAAGAGCCAAGAACCTACCCAGTCCAAGTTGAGGTCCCGAATTCCTCTTAACAGGGATTTCAGACCCTCCTGTCACTGTCCGAATTGAACTCAATCCTGGGATACCCAGTTGCTGTCGAGACAGTCGCTGCTGAGAAGCAAACGTTTCCTGCCCCTTTTCACCAGCCCCTGCTGTCTCCCGAATTTTTAATTTTTTTGGTACCACGAATCGAACTCCTGACCTCAGGCTTGCCAGGCAAGTGCTTATGTCACTGAGCTATACTCCCCAGCCCTTCGAATTTTATCACTGGACATGATAAAAACACCACTCTCTAGGTGGGAGTGGGAAGGGGCAGGACAGCACCAGCAGAGCCCAAGGGAGGGAACCATATGGCACCAGAATCAGCTTGAAAGGCAGCCACCCAGGGCGGGTTGTGTGGGAGCCCATCTCCCTGCACTTTTTTTTTTTTTCAGGAACTCACTTTGTAACCCTATCACCCCCAGCCCAACGTGGCCCATAAGATGCCCTGGCCCTTATGGGTGTGGCTCATTAGGGCCTGGAATACGCTCCTCAGCCTCCTTCGGATCTCGCTGGAGACACAGGCTACATCCCTTCCCCGCTGTGGCCACGAAACCCTGCAGCCGCTGCAGAGCTCTCAGGACTCTGGTGCAGGTTCAAATGGGACACGACATCCACAAGTGCCACGGATCTACTCACACGAGCTGCCACCTACCCTCCCCATGACTTGAGGGGGCAAGTGCTTCCTGCTGGCCCCCCAGGCAGAGGTTTCAGCGCTTCTCTGGGTGTCAGGAGGGTGACAGGCCCTGTGGGAGCACCGGGCCCTGGACTTTGGTCCCCAGGCACATTGCCCTTCCAGGCCAAGCCTCCCCTCCCCCACTGGCTCCTCCCCTCCAGTTCCTGCCCAGCCTCCCCTGCACAAAGCAAGGCCCAGGAGGGTGCTCCATGACCTGGGGTCCTGAGCCCTCTGAGACAGGGACCCAGGAGGATAAAATCATGAGCTCAGACTCAGGATAGAGGTGCCTTTAAGGTACCCCTGCCCTGAGGGGTGGTACGTCTTGCTGGTGACTTCAGGGTCTGGCATTCAGGGAGGATCTGTATTTTTGTTGTTCAATTTTCCTGAATAATGGAAATTGAACCCAGGGCCTTTGCACTGAACGATATCCCCACACTTTTTTGCAACAGGCCCTCTAAATTGCCCAGGCTGGGCTCAAACTTTTGATCCTCATCTCAGCCTCCCAGAATGCTGGCATAGATCACCATACCCAGATATGGGGTCCAGTAAAAGGTCACCAGCTCATCTTCCTCAAGTCTATCCAGAAGATCACACTGTAGGGCTGGAGGTATAGCTCAGTGGTGTAAGTGCTTGCCCGCTAAGCACCAAGGCCCTGAGTTCGATCCCCGGTACCGGAAAAAAAAAAAAAAAAAAAGGAACGGATGTTTCCTTCCTTCGTTTTAGGGGCTGGGGATATAGCTCAGCTGGAAAAAAAAAAAAAAAAAAAAGAAATAGGTTTTCCGCCAAAAAAAAAACAAAAAACACACTGTATTGCTCCAAGCCTGACATGGGATGCCGTAGTGGTGGGTCAGGGAGGTGACCCTGGGTCGTGGCAGGCTATCCCTCCCAGGGGCTGGGTAGAACAGGGTGGCCCTCCCTCAAGCCACAGGCGAGACCCTCCATGGGGCAGGAATGGGAGTCCTTAAGCTCAGGATCCTCCCTGCATTAGTCCTTTGGGTGCCAATCTACAACAGAGACCTCAGACTGCAAAGCTGATGGTCAGCTCTGGGCGGGGAGAGACATAGAGCTCAGACTTCCGAGGCCCCTGGACGCACCTCCTGTGCCTGGCTTCCCCCAAACACTGGCAGCCCTGTCCATGCACTGCGCATGCCCAAGACCAACAGGTTCCCACAGAAAGCAGTGTTGCAGGCGAGGGAAGGAAGAGGCTCCACCCCCCGGACCTGGAGGAACCATGAGTAAAACCAACGAGCTTTAATACTAATATAGTTCTCTCTCTTAAATACATGTTCCCCAGACAGAGCCAGGGGCAGGCTCTTGGCAGCAAGAGTACAAAGGAAATGTGGGACGACACGGAATGGATCACAGGTGCCCTCATCCGCCTGGGTCCCCACACCAGGGACAGGGCGACCTGCAGGGAGGGGTGGTGGCGGCAGCTTCCCCTGATCCAGTTATTGCTGAGCTGGGGGCCCCCTCCCCGCCCCTCCTCAGCCCCATAACACCTCTCAGGATCACTTCTGTCTCCAGCTTAGCAGAGCCACGGCCTGGTGCTGACCCAGGAGGGGCAGCTACCCCCACTAGGGCAGCTCAGGCCTGGGCTGAGCGGGGGCTGCTCAGTAGCTGCTCTGGTGGCCAGTGAGGATGTACAGGTTGCTGTGCGCTCCCGGGTTGTCCGTGGGAATGCTCTCCAAGATGATGTCTCTACAGGGGAGGTGGCAGGTGAGAGGCAGGAGCAAGGCATGCCCATCCCTCCTCCTCTAGGCCAGGGCTGGCTGCAGGGCAGGCTGGGGCGCCCCGCCTACCTGTGGGCCCCCAGCACTCGGAAGATCCTGGTCTCATCAGTGATCTCCTGGGTTACCTGGGAAGACGCGGAGCCCTGAGGCCACCCCAGCAGCTCCCCTCCCCAGAGGTGAGGACAGCACGCCCCTAAGCCCACTCACCTCGTTGGTGTCTAGGCTGCGGCCCTGCATGCCATGGCTCCAGAAGGCCAGCACGCTGTCCTGCAGGCACACTGCAAGGGCAGGTACCATCAGCCCACGGCTGCTCCGAGTACACTGGGAGACAGCCCCGTGCAAGGGCACAAGTCTGGGCCACAGAGGCCCTCACCAACCCAGGAGGGGCGTGGCCCAGGGCCCTGTCGCAGGTTGGGGATGTTCCTACCCAGCTCTGGCTCACTCACCCACAGTCTCGATGGGGAAGTCAAAGGTCAGTTCTGGGGCCAGTGTGGCTGTGGGCTCTCCCTGCAGGTTGACGATCCTCACACAGCCTGCCCGGGGAGAGGGCTGGTAGGTGGGGTGGGGTAGCTTCCTTCTCCCCAGTCACCCCAGCCCTCACTCCTCGGGCACTCACGTTCAAAGCTGACCAGAACTGTGTCCCTGTCCACCTGGATCACTTGCTGGGCTGAGCCTGGGATCCCCTCTGTGGGCGGAGAAGGGGGACAGGGCCTGGCTGAGGCCTCAACCCACTCTGACCCCAGAAGGCACGGGGCTGCACTACAACGAGCCCCACTTCTATTTCAACTTGTCTCTGATCTCACTTGGAGAAGGTAAGGGACCGCCCTGGGCCCCAAGGAGTAGCAGGGAGTCCCAGAGAGACTTAGGCAGGCTCTAGAGTCAAGAAAACCAGGATGGGGCGCTCAAGTCACCCATGACCCAGAACAAATCACTTCACCTCTGAGCCTCAGTTGCCATTGGTAGCCCAAGTGTACTGATGCCTTCTTGCAGGGCCACCATGAGAACCAGAAATGAGATGCTGTGAGTGAAGCTGCTGGCAGGACCAGGTACCATGGAGGGAGCGTCCCTTCTCCTCTCCCAGCGTCCCTCAGGGGCCCCAAACCTACCCTGGCCTCCTTGCTCCAGGCAGGGGCCTCTGTTTCCTACCTCAGAATTGCCTATTCCTGCTCCCCTGAAGCATCCCTGAGCACAGTCCCTCTTTCTTAGCTCCCAAGCCCTGGGGTCTAATGAAATCTCTTTTGTTTGGGACAGCGTCTCATGTTCCCCAGGCTGGCCCTTAGTTCCTGGGCTCGCATGATCTTCCTGCCTGAGCCAGGTCTCTGAGCCCCTCTGGTTAAGACAACAGGGATAGCCAGGGTTATACTCAGTGGCATAGCACCTGCCTGGCAAGCACAAGGTCATGAGCTTGATTCCTGCTATCAAAAATAAACAACAAAAAAAGAACAGTACTAAGACAACAAGGAGGAACCATGAAGCCGGCTTTGTGTACGGAATCTGTCATGGGAGCCCCGCAGAAGCACACCGAAGAGGGCCTGGGTGTTCCACATCCTGCCTCGCAGCCCTCAGGCCCCCAAGGCCACTGTGGAGCCCCAGGCTGTGGGGAACCTGGTTTGAGATTGAAGCACCCCCTTGTCTCTCTCTAACGCACCCCTTGCCCGCAGCGCAGCGTTCCCACTTGCTTACCAGGTGGGATGAGGATGTCAGGAGTCAGGCCAGCCTCCAGAGGCAGGACATGGAAGAGGACTCGGCAGCCAGGCCCCTCGGGCCCTTCGGCACCTACACATACTTGGGGCAGCTCCTTCCCGTCCAGCATCAGCGGCTCTAGCATCCCAGCTGGGCTGGGCAGGGGGCTGGAGAAGTTCTAGGGAGCAGCAGGGATGCTGGGGTCTCCATTCTGCCCTCAAGCCACCAGCCCCGTGGTCTCCCAGGTACCTCTCAGCCAGCCCATACCTTTAGCAGCAGGAACTTCTGTAGTGGCTCGTACCACTGCAGCAGAAGCAGGCTGGCGGGCAGCACAGCGAGGAGAAAGGTGCTGCCCGTGTAGGGGTTCCGCACTGTGGAGAAGCAGCCATGGGCACAGGCTCGGCCTGAGCCCTGCCGTGCCAGGTCCCTGGCCCACTCTTACCCACACGACACTGCAGGCAACCTTTGGTGTCTGGGATCTTGGTGGACAGTGCGAAGCGCCTGTAGGAGTGACAACCAGGACGTGTTGGGGAGCCACCCATGGGTAAGGATTCCACAGAGCCCTAGGAGGTGCCACTGTCTTTTTCCCACTTCACAGATAAAGAGGCAGAGGCTTACTAAGTGTGGTGGTTCATGCCTACAGCCCCAGCACTCTGTGAGGCCGAGACAGGAGGATTCCAAGTTTGAGCAGAGACTGGGCAACTTAGCAAGACTGTTTGGATGTGCCCCCAAAGCCTTGTGCTCTCAGGGCTGTGTGGAAGGTGACTGGATTATGCTGCACTGATCCAACCCACTGTGGTACCACCGATGGCTTGGTGTCAGGAGGTGGGGTCTGGTCAGAAGAGGTGGGCCACTGGGGGTGTGGCCTAGGCTGAATCTCCCTCCCCAGCTGCTGCCTGATCCAGTTTCCTGGCTGCTCTGTGGCACCCAGTCCTTTCCACAGCGCCTCTAACCATGCAAGGACTGAAACTTCTAAAACATGAACCCAAACAAACCTGTCCTCCCTTTAGCTGTGGGCGTCAGGTTTCTGTCTTAGCAAAACGAAAAGTGACCAAGACAAGAGGCCCTGTCTCAAAATAAAAAAAGAGCTAGGACATAGCTCAGTGTCAGAGCTCCTCAGAGTTTGATTACCAGGATAGTTAAAAAGAAAAAAGAAGACGTCTATAATCCCAGTGCTCAGGAGGCTGAGGCAGGAGGATTGTTTTGAGTTTGAGGCCAGCTTGGGCTACAAAGGCCAGCCTGGATTGTATAGTGAAACTCTGTCTCAAAAAGACCAAAAAACCAGAGAGACAGAAAGAAAAGAAACAGAACAGGGCCTGCTCCGTTGCTTTGGCCAAGGCTACTGCCCTGCAGGACAATGGGGAAATTGGCTTCTTGCCCAGGGAGAAAGGGTGAAAGGTGGCTGTCAGAGGTGTTTGCCTTGATTATGGGGGATCCCCAAGCTCCAGGGGACCCTCTGGGCCTGTTTCTTCCCCTGGGAATGGGGACACATGCTGGCCCTGCCAACCCCTCCCCATGGCCTAGCCCTGCCTCCCCTTCCACCAGGACGAGGCCCCAGGGAGGAAGCTGCCCTCTGTCCTGCCTTCTTCCTCCCACTGTCCCCCAGCTGCCCTTTGTGTGGGACAGCAGCATTATCATTTTGTGTCTGCTTCCCCCCCTAACAATTCCGGTTCGCCCTTCTGTACATTCAAAATGGACACTGACTGATTTCCCAGACACTCTCGGAGGCTCTGGTGGGCCCTGGGCCAGTTCAGAGGCTCACTGGGGAAGGAGCTCAGGAAGCCCCAGGGCCACAGGGCAGCAGGTGCAGGAAGGGACTGGGCCCTCCTGTTCTTGCCCAGATGGTGCTGCACTGGCCTGGCCCGCCTTGTCCTCCCTGCCTCCCAGCCAGCTTCTACCATCACCTACCTGGTCATGACAACTGTGGCCTGGCCCCCATCACCACGCTCTAGTCCTATCCAGCCATGGACTACACAGAGGTACTATGTGCACACCATATAACTTTTTTTTCTCTCCCAATACTTGGGATTGAAATCAGAGCCTTCACACTAAGCTACATTTCCACATCCCGCCCATTTTATTTTTTTGACAGGGTCTTGCTAAATTGTTAAGTTGCCAGGCTGGGTAGAACTTAGATCTTCCTGCCTCAGCCTCCCAGAGTGCTGGGATTACAGGCCTGTAGCACCAACACTGGCTGAGTAAGAATCTCTGTGTGGCCAAATTGAATTCAGCTCCCTCCCTGTGAAGGCCACTCCACCCCCCGCTGATGACAGCTCCATCCTGCTTGTGGCCCAGGCCAGCAGCCTTGGAGTCAACCTTGACTCTCCTTTCTCTTCCATCCACCACCTACCATCAGGAAATCCTGCTGTCTCAACTGGCAAAACAACCAGAGTCGGACCACTTTTCACATCCTTCATGGTTACCCCAGCCCATTCCCATCACCTCCCAGCTAATGCTCGCCAGCAGCCTCACCCTGTCATTGTCTACCAGCCTGCAGCTAAAGCAACCCTGGAACATCTCCATGTCCACTGGTCCTCAGCAGTGATTCCCCTGGCCGCTCCTCCATGCCAACCATCCCCACACCCTGCCAGTCCACCTCTTGAGTACTGCTCCAGCTGGTCACTTCTCAGGGACCCTCAGACCAACCACATTGGGCCACTAAGCTGCCCTCCTTTCCTGTCCCCTCCCCTCCTCTGATTCACCTTCCCACTGTGCACCAGAGCCCACCAGCCTCTGCTTGTCAGCAGCCCAGCTTTTTTTTTTTGGTGGTACTGGGGATCGAACTCAGGACCCTGCACTTGCTTGCTAGGCAAGCGCTTATTCCACTGAACTATATCCCCAGCCCCTGCAGTCCAGCTTTTTTGCTAAAAGGACCAGGACGTTCCTTTGGGTGGGGCTCATGGGCACTTCCACCCTTTTCCTGATCCCCTGAAATGGACCCAGGTACCCGGCCGAGCCAGGGAGCCCCTCACTCCCTGGTCCCAGTGACGGGCTCAAAGGTGAGGAGTCAAGAGCTGCACAAGGGTCCTCTTGGTACTACTGAAGCCCGGATCCAGCTGAGCCTGAAGCTAACCTCACCCCCGAACTTGCAGTTACACAGAGTTGCTCATCTCCTCTTTGCACCTAAGTCAGCGGGTCGAGTCACTCACGGAGGGAAGAACTGTGACTGGCACACAGCGAGCCTTTAGAATGCTATAGCACTGCTGTTGCCAGCAGGGCAAGGGCCGTACCCTGGACTTGGCAGGGAAGGGTTCTCCCCATCCTGCAGGCCAGATGCCTTGGAGCTTCCTAATTCCCCGGCCCCTCACTGCATAGGCACCTGATCTCCCTTCTGCCAGGAACAATTTCCTGGCTGACTGCTGAGAAACATCAGCACTTCAGCCTCTGCAAGCTAAGCCGGCCTCAGCCTCCAGTTCTGTGCAGCACCCAGCTCCCCCATTCTCGAAAACAAGAACTCATCTGACTCATGATATTCTCAAGCCCAACGCAGACCCTACAGAGCTCATGTGCTCTGTGCCCATCTTTGTGTCTGTCAGACAAAGCCCCACATCCTGACAGCCATGGCTCCCACAGCCTACAAAGTACTTTGACCCCCACAGTCCCCTTCTTTGTTTCTTTTGCTTATTGACATTACCAGACTGAACCCAGGGTCTCTGCACTGAGCTACATCCCCAGCCCTTTATACTTTTATTTTGAGGTAGGGTCTTGCTAAGTCACTAAGTTTCCCAGGCTGGGACTGAGCTTGAGATCTTTATGCCCCAGCCTCCTAGAGTTCTGGGGATTGCAGGCTTGCACCATCACACCCAGCCATGGGTCCCCTTCTCATCTCCAACAATGCTGAGAGCTGGTAGGGAGGCCACCAATTGTACCAACTAGGTTCAGTAAGAGCAAGGCGTAAATGACACATCCAAGGCCCCACCAGCATAAGGGCCGGCCGGTGAGGTGCACCAGCCCTGTTCTGCCCTGGGCTGCCACCCTGCACACTTGGCACCGACCTGGGGATGATGCGCTGGGTGAGGCGGTTGGTGGGGATGGTAAGGGGGGCTTGCTGCTGTAGTCTCCGCTGCTCAAACAGGCCAGGGAGGTCGTGTGCCCAGATATGTGTGGACTTCCCTGCCAGGGCCGGAGAGGGGTAGCTGGGCTCAGAGGGTGCCCAGGGAAGGCACTGTGGGTGCCAACGCCCACCCCACCCCTGTGCCACCTCCTACCTGAGAGTGACAGCAGCACGTTGTTCACGCAGTAGAGCCAGGAACAGCGGTGGGAAATGAGCTGGAGGAGAGTCACATGGAGGGAGGGGGACACAGTCGGCACCTGGGCTTGTGACCCCGCCCCCACTCCCCCACAGCCAGCCTCACCTTCTCCAGGGTGTCCTCGTGCAGCTCATGCAGGTTGAGCGTGTAGATGCCCTCCTCAGCCCCCACCACCAGGAACTGGTCTGCTCGTGTGGCCATGGGGTCAGAGGTCAGTCATGACTGCAGCCCAAGCCCAAGGATAGCCAGCTCCCACTCCTTCACCCCGGCCTACCTCGAGTGACAGGGTGGACCCAGGTGACAGCAGTGTGGATCCGCAGGGGGCAGCCATTGAAGACCTTGGAGAAGCAGGCGCCCATCTGCGGAGGAGAGGGGCTGCCAAGAAAGCCAGGGCCATGGCAGCAGAGTGCAGGGCCTGGGCTGTGGGGCAACACTTACGTGTACTTTGGGAGTGGGGGGCAGCCCATGGCAGGCAGACCTCTGGGAGGAGGAGGAAGAGGAGGAGTCAGGGCTGGGGTGATGCCCACCACCCGCTGACCACCCTCTCTGTGCCCCCCTCACCTCAGGATCCCGCTGCTTCATGGTGGCCCAGGCTGTGGGCAGCAGTGGGGTGCTGTTGGGCCCTGGTGGGGGAGGGGGCAGAGTTCCTTAGGGCACGGGCTGCTGTGAGCTCAGCCTGTCCTGCCTGCACCCAGGCCTGCTCTGACCTCTCGAGCCTGGGACTTACCTGAGGGACTGGAATGAGGGTCCTCAACTGTTGGCTCAATGGGGGGTGGACCCAACGGGGTCTGCTTGATGGTTCCCATATCATCATCTGGGGACTCCACCTCCTGGCAAAAGAGAGAGTCCAGACAGCTGTTGGCAGGTGACTCTACGGCTTTGACTCCTCAGCCACACCTGGGCACCCCTCCCGCTCCCTCCACTGTGCACCTGCAGTTCCGAGTTTGGCCTGATGGTCAGGCTCCTGGAGGGACAAAGTAGAGGGCTCTGAGTATGAGATGGGACTGGCATCCAGGCCTGGCTGTCCCTGCCCTGACCCAGGTGCCGCCCCTCACCTTTCCTCCAAGGCCTCCTGGACCGACTGCAGCAAGCTCCTGGGCAGGAGGGAGCAGGGTCAGAGGTCAGCCTTTCTACCCCCCTCCACCTGCAACTCCCCTTCTCCTCACTCACCTGCTCAGCTCCTCCTTTCCGAGAAGTGTCCACTCTTCCTCCCACTGGGGAAACGGAGGCAAGAAACCCAGGAGACACAGTGTGAGAAGGCAGTTGATATAGCAGGGGAAGAGAGGGTAGACAGACAGATGGACAGCGGAGTGGTTCTAGGCAAGAGACTCGTGAGAAACAGTGAATGAGGCAGCTGACGACAGAGGCAGGGCAGGATGTAAGTGAGGACTTGAGCCGATGACAGGCCACCTTTTGAAAGGTGCGGTCACTCTGCCACTTTCCAGCTAGCTGTCCTTGACAGGAACCCCCAGTCCCCAAGTCCCTGGGTGGTACAGGAAGCTCCTGCTTTAAAACACCTGGACTTGAGGGGCCTGACCTGCACCCCAGCCCCTGCCCCAAACCCTCTACCCTGCACAGCCCACCCCTTACCGGTTCATTGAGGGGGTCCGTTTCCTTCCTGCGAGGGGCACCAAATTTCACCTGGTGAACTGGTGGGGGTAAAGCACACAGGTTAGGGACCCAGAACCTCAAGACTGACCTCCACGTTCCCGACACACAGACGTGTGCGCACGTAGCCCCACCAGCAGACTCACACTGGATCTCCGAGGGTGTCCTCTCGGCTGGGCCGTGCTGCCCCCTCGAGTGTATGGTGTCTGGAAACACATCATACGCCTAGGAAGGAACACACCCAGTGAGCTCCAGCCTAGTGCTCCCCGCAGCCAGGAACCCTTCTGGGTGCTTTACATGCACTGGGGTGTTCTGCTTTTCATAACTTCTTGAGGCACCCTCACTTCACAGATGCCAAAGCTGGCATGGAGAGATCAAGTAATTTGCAAAAGATTACAAAAAAGCAAGAGCTCTTAGTCACGGCCACGGTCAGCTTAGTCATGATCATGGTCAGCTTGTGGCTCCCAAAGGCAGGAGCCTGTTAAGGGGGAGTGGGAGGGAAGCAAGATCCAGCTCAGGAAAGATTCCTACTGGACGGGCACAAGGGGAGGAAAGGGCCTTTGACCTGGGTCCCTTCTGAGCTCCTTCCCACCTCCAGTCCTGCGCTCACCTCCAGCTCACAGTCTTCAGGGGACAGGGTTCCCAGGTGGGGGTCGCTGGCCTTGTCCAGAAGCTGGGTGAGGAGGGCCCGAGGGAGGTGCTGTGTTGTGAACGGGTGCTGAAGGAGCAAGGGGCAGTCAGCTGGGTTCCATCTTCCAGGGTCTGCTTTTGAGGGCCAAGCCCCAGGTCTGCCCTGCCTCCCACCTGCAGAAGCTTCTCAGCTGTGGGCCTCTTCTTAGGGTTCTTGGTCAGGGCCAGCTTGAGGAAGTGGTGGAAGTTCTGGGTCCTAGTGGGCACAAGAGGTCCCACCAGACCCAGGTAAGGCCTTCTGAAGGGAAGCTGCTGGGGCCCACCACTGCTCGGGGGCCCGCCCAGGAAGAAGCCAGCCTGAGCGACGCTGTTGCAACACACTAGCGCCTCCACTGCCAGCCACCTGCCCTTCTTTCCTATCCACACGGCTTCCCGCCTAGAGGCTGCCCCGGGCCCCTGGCAAGGAGGGTCTGTAGAAGACTAGAGAACAGGCTGCCATGTTGTGCCCAGGAGCTGGCAGGTGGCTCCTCCTCCCCTGGGGTCCTGGCTGAGAAAAGGGGTGTGAGCTCTCACCAGCGTGTCTTTTCTCGCAGCTTGGGTGGTTGGAAGTTGCTCTTTGACATGAGCATCAAGGCCCTGTACATACACCAAGTTAGAAGTCAAGGGTCAGCAGTAGTTGCTAGGTCAGAGGTCAGGTGTCAAGAGTCAGCAGGGGGCTGGGGATATAGCTCAGTGGAATAAGCACTTGCCTAGCAAGCGCAGGGTCCTGAGTTCGATCCCCAGTACCGCAAAAAAAAAAAAAAAAAAAAAAAAAAGAGTCAGCAGGACAAGGCTCAGGCAAAGGCATGTCTCAGACTGACCTCATGGGATGCAGGTGGAAGAGAGGGGGCTGCAGTTCAGCCAGCTCAATGGCGGTGATACCCAGGGCCCAGACATCACACAGCTCGTTGTAGCCACCCTTGCGCTCCACAGCAGCCACCTCTGGAGCCATCCTGGAGGCAGGGTTGCAGATGGAATGCCCAAGTGTCCCACCTATGGCCACTACGCCCCCCCACCCAAGACAGAGCCTCACCAGTATGGAGTCCCAATGAAAGACCTCCTCTTGGCCACAGATGCCGTCAGCTCGCCTGATACCCCAAAGTCAGCTGCAGGGAAAGCGAGCTGCTCTCACTAGTCCTCTGGTCCCCCTCGACACCCTACCCGCAGGGCGCAGGCTCAGGATGCATTGGCAGGGCAGAGATGGGTGGGCAGCCCAGGTTCAGCCACAGCTGCCCCAGGCCCAAGGGCCCGGGTCAGGTGCTTCTCCTTTAAGGGTCAACCAGCTTCTGTCCCTGAGTGCCTGGCCCCAAGTCCAGCTCTACCTAGACCCAACCTCATCCAACTTCCAGCAGGAAATACCGCTAGGACACTTAAGTGGTAAACTGAGGCTCAAGTGGTAAAGTCACTTGTCCAAGGTAACCCTACGCTTAAGGCAATGTTTTCTCTGATGCTTCCAGGGCCCTCACCCTGACTGCATCCCCCGGTACTGACCCAGCTTGACATCACCCTGCAGAGTGAGGAGGAGGTTGGCTCCCTGTGGGAATAAGGAGAGAGAGTCCTATGGGGTTCCCCATGGCCAAGGCCTCCCCTGCCATGCCCTCAGGCAACCCCTACCTTGATGTCTCTGTGGATCTTCCCCTGAGAATGCAAATGGTGGAGACCCTGGGGGCAGAGAGGAGTTCCTGAATGCAGGTGCCTAGCACTAGCCCCCTCCTCAGCACCTCCTCAGGACTAGGGCCCCCCACTCAAGCTGCTTCCTCCTACCCTCTCCCCAAACAGGAAGTGGCTGAGCCAAAAGGGAAATGGGCTGCTTCCGGCAACAGGGCTGGGGCCCCTTCCCCGAGGACCCAAGGCCCAGGCCAGCTCTGCCTGAGGGACCCCGCCCCTCCTCTGGCCCCTGGCTCCAGGGACCCCACGTGAGCATCTGATGGGGCCATGTACCTTCAGTGCCTCTCTGCAGACATAAGCAATCTGTCGTTCCTCCAGGGGCCCGGTGGCTGAAATGGGAAGGTGAGGCATGCTAGGGGTCTGGGGGATCTGGTGATCCTCCTCGGCCACCCCGTGGGAGAAGCAGTGGGCGTTGCTAGATGAAAGGCATGTTAGCCCTATCTCCTCTCACTACTCTGGGATTCTGATACCAGAGAAGAGCAGCATTTCTCTCAAGGTCACACAGCCAGTCAGAAGGGAAGAGGAGCCCAAGTGCAGGGCAGACAGACTCTTCCCTCCTGACTCCACGCTGTAAGGGTGGGGGAGAGGTGTGGTTCTCACCATGGTAAATTTCCTGCAGGGACCCTCCTCCACAGAACTCCATGCAGATCCACAAGCGGTCATTCCTGGGGTGGGGGGACAACAGAGCTGGGATGCGCACCCAGCAGGCCACGTGAGGGCTGCCAGGGTAAGAGAATAAAGCAACCTCACCTGAGGTAGCTGCCAATGTAAGCCACCACATTGGGGTGGCGGCACTCACGGAGGATGGTGATTTCCTGCTGGAGGGAGCTGATGTCGTCCCCTGGCGAGCACAAGACATCACGCGGGGACCGAAGAGGGGTGGCTAGAACTCAAGATGCCCCATCTGCAAAATGAGAGTGCCTCCCCCGCCCTCCACCTCCGCCCGCCGCACAGGTGCCAGGCCACAGTACCTCTGGGGCTTGCCTCTCAGGGGGTCTGGAAATGTCAACTCTCCGCCCCCAGGAGCGCGCCCCTTCCGCGCCCAGCCTCCCTCTGGCGCGTAGGCCCCTCCCGGACCCTCACCTGGGTCGAGCTTGACGATCTTCACAGCGGCCAGCTCGGATGTGACCGTGTCGCGCGCCTGTGGGGCCGGGGCGGAGGGGATGCAGCGAGATGAGGCGGAGGCGGAGCTGGGGGCTGGCTGCGCGGCGAGGCGCGAGCAGGCACCCTCCACCCTGCGCTCCCGCGTCCTGCCACCCGGCGCACCTTGTAGACGTCGCCATAGGTCCCGGCCCCTACGCGCTGCAGCAGCTCAAAGCGGTCTCGTGGATCTTGCAGCGACACGTCCCGCAGCAGCGCCATGGCCCGGCGCCGGGCAGGCGCGAGCTGCGGAGCCGGCGCGGGGCGGTGCGGCGCGGCGCGGGGCGGGGCGGGGAGGGGCGGGGCGGGGCGGGCCGGCCGGGGCGGGCGCCGGTTGCTCCGAGGCCGCGGGGGCGGGGCCACGCTGGAGACGCCCAGCGCCCGATCGAGAGGAGGCGTTCGTGGGACAGGCCCGCTGTGGCGCGGGGAAGCCCCAAGGCCGGGCAGAACTTGGGATGGGTCCGTCCAAGCCTCTGGTGCCTCATATGGTACAGGTGGTAAGCACGAAGTCTAAAGCCAGAGGAAAAAAGGGACGTCCACTCCCCGCCCCGTTTCCCTGATGAAATACGCACACGTGCTTTTTTAACAAAATGTATTCATCTTCCTTGCAACTGAAAAATAAATCTATGTACAAAACAGGAAGCGATCAGCTCCCCCCAACCCCCTGCAGATTTCCTCCCAGGTCCCCGAAACGGGATGACCCTGGGGAGGTTCCCTGAGGGTCAGGAGAGGTCCTGCTCTGATCTGGGGCCAGTTTGGTCAGGAAGGGGCGGGGCCTCGCGTCCCAGCCTCTAGGGGCGGGAGGAAAGGAAGCTGGTTTCCAAATTTCTGCCAGTGGAATTTCAGTACTTTGGAGCAGGGTCCTGGGTTCCCAAGGGATGGCATTCTTAAGTGCAGAAATGTTCTCCTGGGCATTCAGTGGGGCCCTATATTTCCGGGCTGAAGGCTCGACAGCTGCTTCTAGCGTTAAGGACGAGTCCTCTACCCTTGGGAGTAGGGAGGATCTTTGAGGGACGCATTCTGGTCTAGAGCTAGCGCTTCCGTTCCGACGCGGGGCCCGAGTTTCCAGGGATTGGATCTTCTAAGGACTGGTGCCCGGGACTGCGGTGAGGTTCCAACTGGCAGGTTGGGATTGTGGGAAATGGACCTATATTCTGAGAACTGAGCGCAGTCCCTGGATTGAGCTGGAGCGAATCGGTGGTTCAGACGAGAAATAAATCGTCCACAAGCTGGGAACCCGGAGTTCCGGACTGCCCTGGGCCCCGGGGAGGTACGGGGCTGGGGACCCGGGCAACCCAGGATCCTGCAGGGGAGGGCGGAGCCTGGGTGGGGCGGAGTCTGGGTCGGGGTGGGCCGTAGGAAGTTCTGGCAGTTCAGAGGCCCTTGCGCTGCCGCTTGAGGAAAGAGAGAGTGTAGTCGCTGGGCGTGGACACCTTCTGCTTCTTCATCTGTACTTGCGACTGCGCCGTCAGCTGCAGCTTGATGGCGCTCGAGTTGATCTTAGTGGCCACCAGCAGCTCCTTCATGCCTTTCATCTTCTCGCTCTGGAAAGTGAGCACTGGGCCCTCGGGCGGCGGTGACACAGCGGGTGCAGGGACCTGAGCTGTGCTGCCGACCTCAGGGCCCCGGATAGTGCCTGGGACCATCCCTGGGGGCTTCCGAGGGGGTCCTGACCCCATGCCCTGGCCTGAGCTGGGGCCCTTGTCTAGCGCAGGCTTCTTGGGAGGTGGTGGCTCCTCAGGCTTGGATTCACGCCGAGGTCCCCGCCTCCGGCCTTCCCGAGCTTCCTCTCCCCAGGGCTCCTCCGCTTCAGCTGCTTCAGCATCTCGGCTCACTATGTGCACCTTCTGCCGCACCTGGGGAGGGGACAAGCGGAGAAGAAGGGTGCAGGTCACTGGTTTGAACCCCAGGGCCCTGCCACAGCCACCTCATTCTGGGAGGTCTCATGTCTCATCTGTACCCAAGGAGGATGAACAGGTGCTGTTTCTTGGCTAAAAGAGTCTGACGCCCCTGTGGCCACTGTTACCACCTGCAGTGCCCAGCCCTGCCCCTCACCTGTCCCTCAAAGCGGCCCAAGGACTGCACAAGGAAAGTGGCCCAGCCCACATGCAGCACGGGCGTGGGGCTGCCCTCCTCCCACTTGCAGATGCCGTCGTAGAACCGCAGCAGGTGGGCGAAGCACTCAGGGTCCTGGAGGGCAGATCCCTGGCTCTGGGTACCCTGGACAGAGGGAGGAAAGGGCACAGGTTGGCCCCCCTTACCCTTTAGCAGAGGCACAGCCCAGGCCTCCACCTCGGCACTACCCTGGCTGCAGGAGCGTGCATGGGACAGGAGCATTCTTAGAGCCTCCTTTCTTTTCCAAAGCCAGTACCCAGCCAAGATAGAGGGAGAGGAACATCCTTCACCTCCATAGCGTCTGAGGACCCTGGCCATGAAAGAGATGGGCTTCCATCCCATCTACCGGAGGGCAGGGGCAAAACCCCCTACAACACCCTCAGCTCTCTGAAGCCCTACCCATGACCTTGGCCCTGGACCACCTTCCCCGTGCAGTGCCCCATCCTGGCCATGCAGCCCCATGTCCTGTGGCGGGGGCCTGCCCAGGTGGGAGGTGGGCACGCACAGCATACTCGCCCTTCACCTGGGTTTGCTCCGCCAGCCGTTCTTCGCCCGCCTCCAGCAAGCTGGCTGCCTCCTTCAGCAGGTTGGGGATGACATCATTGGCCACTTCAAAGAATTCCTTGTAGATCTCTTCATCCTCCCGGCAGTAGTTGTAGCTGTGAGAGCATGGGGGGTTGTGGGGTCATAGCCATGGTGGGTGGCCCCAGGGCACTGTGGGAGATAGGGCCAGGTTTCTCCCCTCTGGGCTGGGTGAGCAGCTGGGCTCCTCACTCCTCTGAGATGATGGTGTCTGTGTCACCCCAGAGGAAGAGTGAGGGCTGGGTACAGGGCCAGAGGTGGAAGTCTCCCTGAAGAATGACAGTGATTTGAAACTGCAGAGGAAGGAAAAAGCACAAGGCTCTGATCAGAAGTCCCTACCTCCTGAATGATGGTGGCTGTGGCTTCGTGGGGACTGAAAGGAGAGGGTACAGGGGCTGAGGGCCAGGTCTTACTACTGCATAAGAATGGTTGGAAACCAGATCAGAGAGGAAAGGACAGGCTGGAGGCCCTTCAGGGTTGGGTTGGGGTCCTCACTCTTGGATGACGGTGGCCGTGTCTGCCCAGGCCTGCAGGGCTTCACGCACATTGCGATTGCGACAGTGGTAGCCAGCCAGGTACATGTAAGGGTAGATGTGCTCATCTCGGTAGTAGGTCTTGGCTGAGGCAATGCCCTGGGGGGAGGGCAGAGGAGCCTCAGGGAGGCAGCCCGGGTGGCCTGGGCTGGCACGAGCGCCCCATCAGGTCCCACCCAGGAGGGGTGAAAGGAAGCTCTCAGAGTCTTCCCACCTCTACTCCCTGCCAACCCTTCTATGCAGTGCTTCTCCCTGGGCCTGCGGGCTGCAGGCTGGGGGCCAACCACAGGGGCAGGGTTCCCCACAGAACAGAGCTGTTCTGTGGGAGTCAGGAGCCCAAACTCCAATCCAGCGTAGAGCTCTTTCCCAGGTTTCACACACACTCTTCTACATCAACATCAAAGACATCCAAACCCAACCCCCGACCCTGATCCCACCACGTTAACACCCCCGCCTCAGTGCTCCCACCACGTGACCTGTCGTACACCACAAGGATAAGAAGGAGCAGAACATGTAGGGCTGGGGGGTATATCCAGGCCCTGCCAATCCTACCCAGCCTGGACAGCTCTGCCTACACTGATTACGCACACAGGTGATAATCCCCCCAACAAAGTTCTTCTCTTATCCCTCTTCTGCCCCCCCTTTCTGCCTCCTCAGGGGAAGACCTCACCTTGTGGTAAAGGGTGAGGGGGTCTGGCCGGCCAGGGGTGGGCTCCAGCTCCTCCAGATCTGCTAGGTTCCCCAGCGCCATGGGGTACCTGGGAAAGAATTATAAGTTCACGAGGCCACTCAGTCCTCTGGCCCTGTTAAGCAACTTCCCCCTACTGACCTTTCCAGATGTCCCAGGTCATACAGCAGCCAGAGCAGCTTCTAGAAACCAAAGAGGAAAACTGTAAGTTGGGGGTGGGGTGGGAGGTGGCACCTAGCAGGCAGAGGTACGGTCCAGGTAAGGAGGACCAGAATTCGGGAACCAGCCAGTTAAGGGATCGAAGCTCTTTTATGTCTCCATTTTACTTTCCCAAGAACCCTGGGAAAGACCCGGCCAGGAACGATCCACCCACTTTACAGAAAGAGAAATGCACGGGAATGGACGGTACCCTGCCCAGGGCCCCACAGCAAATCGTATCAGGAAGCCTGCCTGGCTCTCACCAGGCCCTGGCACCCACCCTTCACCTGCTGTAGCTGCAGCAGCTCCAGGGAATCAGTGTGCAGGTCAATGGAAGGGTTGATGGCGCACACCATGAACGCCACCTCCATCTTCCGATCACAGCGCATGTATGACCCTTTCAGGTACAGCCAGCTCTTAGAAGGAAAGGACAAGACCAGATGTCTCGTGACAGCCCACCCAGGGCTTGCTTTAGGGAATGACAACAGCAAAGGGGCTCATCTACCGTCCCCTCTTAAAATATGTAGTTAGTGATGGGAAAAGGGAAGTAGAGTTCTGGGGATAACAAGACTAGCACAGTGTGAGAGGGACAAGGTGGGGGGGATATAATACCCGCTCAGCCACACCCGCGTTGACCGTCTGACCCCGGCGGTCCTCGTTGCCTTTGCCATGCCAGGTGACCTCCGCTGTCTGCTCCCCATTAGGCCCAAAAACTACCCAGGCGTGATCCTCAGACAAGGCCAGGTGGACATCCCGAAGACCCAGGGCCTGGCAGGCCCCCACCACAGCAAAGGCTACACCCGAGCTGTCCAGTTTAGTACCTGTGGACGGGGGAGGACGGAGATCAAGTTTGGCTGGGCCACGCCCTCTCCCACAGCCCCCAGGCCTGTCCATCTCCCATTGCTCACAGCCTCTCCCTCCCCTTTTATGACCCAGTTGACAGCAAGACCTTCCTGGAGCTCCTACCCGTCAACCCAACCTCTGACTCCGTCCCTTCCCTTTCTCCGTAATCATTCAATATTTCTATTAATTCGTGAGTTTCCCTGTCTTACTGCCCCTATTAGAGCACGGACAGCAAAAACAGAGCATCAAGGCAAACAGTGTTCCACACAGCCAGCAGCTCGCTCACTTATCACCTCACTCTTTTCCCGCTCAGCTCAGCAGCTGTCTCTGGTTCCTGCTCAGTGTGCCACCAGGACTCGACTGCATCAACCGGGCTTGGCACAAAGACATTCTGTGCAAGCCTTGAGATTTAAGCTTCCTGACACCAAGTCCGTGGCCTGTTTCCTTTCAAAAGATTCCTTCAGACATCTGATTTAGCTGTCCCCAATGTAGCCCCCATTGTCTCCTTGCCCTCCCTCCCCCATCTACTACCCCATCTCGGGTCCCATGCGGGGCTTCGGACCCAGGTATCTCCAATGCAGGACTGGGGTTATGCAGGTTAACAGATCTGGAGCCAAATGACCAGGTTCCAGTTCCAGCCCTGCATTCTCTGACGCTGGCACATCGCTTCCCCTTTTGGACTCAGTTTCCCCCAAATACAAAGGGAGAAAGAACATCTATCCCATTTCACAAAATATACAAGCAAAAGGGTTCTGTAAGCCACAGGGTTGAGGTGACCCGAGATTCCTTCTTGCCCCCGCCACCTGTCAGGCTCCAACCTGTGATGAAGCTGAAGAGGGACTGAATGTGGGCACGGTCCTTGAAGTAGGATCGGCTGAGGCTGTTCCATATAACGTCAGAGACCTTCTTCACTAGCTCGCGGCTGGAGACGCCCCCCTCCCGCGGGTAGAGGGACAAGTCGACGGCGCCGCGGATCTGAGCCGTGAAGCGGGCGTAGAGGGCAGCGATGATGGACAGGTCAGCCACGGGGAAGAAGGTGAGGCCGCCGGGAGGGTCAGGCGCGGGGCTGGGTTGGAAGGAGAGCTCGGGCACGTTGGTGGGGATGACACGGTTGACAGCCAGGAAATGCTCCACGAAGCCCAGAACCAAGGAGAGGAGCACCAGGTCCGGCTCCTCCCTGCCCAGCTCTGCAGCGAACAGGCGCACCACGTCGTCGATGGAGCGCAGCGGGAACAGCGTCTTCTGGGCGGCCTTCAGCCCCATGGCGGCGGGCGGCGGCCTACAACCGAGCCAGGGGATGGGGTTCCGGGAGGGAAGGAGGAAGGTCGGGCTCGGCGCGTGAGCCCCCTCCCAAGCTCGGCTAAGGTTCCACCCCGCCCCCAACTCCTCGCTTCCCCGCCCCCTCCAGCCTCCGCACTTCAGCCGCCCCTCCTCGGTCCGCGAGACGGTCCCGCCCCAACCCCCGCGCTGGGCCGAGGCGGCAGGGCCTCCGCGTAGCCTACAACCCAGGACCCCCGGCCCGATGGGGGTGTGCCTCAGAATCTCTCGGAGGGTCCCCAAAGGCCGGCCCGCCCCTTCCTAGGACTACACCTCCGGCTCACTGGAGTCCGCGCGGAAGGCACCCCTAGATCAGCCCCCCTAAATCCAAAGGAGAGTCCTGGCCCTGGTCCCCCGCGCCCACCTCCAGGCTTACATCCCACACAAGGCACCGCGGCACCCGCCGCCTGGAGCCTGCTGGGAAATGGAGTCCTACCCCCTTGAGTCGGACAGCCTGCCGGGAAGTGGAGTTCAAGGCGGGCCCCACCTCGGCCGAGTCTTGAAATGACAGCGCCCGCGTTGGCTGATGGGAGAGTTAGTCCCGCGGCTCCCGGCGCCTGCGAGGCAGGTAGATGGGGAAGCCGCGCCCCTTCCCCGAGTCCTCAGGATTGGTCTTTCGTAGAGAGTCCATGGTGCGTCCTGGGGGTTGTAGTTCGGAGAGTGACTGAGGCACACGCCGGTGGTCGCTGCGGTTCTTGAGGGTTACATGTTTGTTACTATTTGGCATTATATGTAGAGAACCGGTACTTTTAAACCCCGCTAGAGTATCCATGTGTTCAGGCGCTATACTTGGATATTTATTTGTATCCTTTAACCTGCAAACGTGCTTAATACATGTCTAGTAATTTTCCCCTAATCCCACTTGTAAAAATATCTAAAGTTCAAAGAGGACCATTGAAAGAGTCACTACAGTTATTTGTAATAAGATAAACGTTAAAACGAATTAAATGCGTAGTTTTGTATGTCCTAAAATGGATTTCCGGACGTATCGCTGAAGGAAAAAGCTGCAGAACAATATGTAAGATAGCATGGTGTTTATATTAACATAGTGCTCATTCGTTTATTCACTAAACAAAAAGATTGTTTCTTGTCCTACAATAAGCTAGTCACTCAATTCTTAATATGGTATATATGGCCAGTGAATAAAATATGATTAAATTTCTTTTTCTTTTTTTTTTTAAGGCAGGATCTTTCTATGCAGTGCAGGCTGGCCTTGAGCTCACTTTGAGCTCCAGGCTGGTCTCAAACTCGCAATAATCCTCCTGCCTCAGCCTTCCAAGTGCTGGGGTTACAGGCATGCGCCATCATGCTCAGCTAACATGATTAAGTCTCTGCCTTGTTTTCTGCACATTTTTTTAAGTCAAAATCTGTAACTCAACCAGGTAGGATGGCATACACCTGTAATCTCATCTACTTGAGAGGGAGAGGCTGAGGCAGAAAAATTGAATGTTCAAAACCAGTGCAGGCTGGGGATATAGCTCAGTGGCATAAATGCCTGCCTGGCAAGCACAAGGCCCTGAGTTCAATCCCCTGTACCAGAAAAAACAATCCAATACCTAACATACCTAAATCCATATACCTAACATACATAGTGAGGTCTTGTCACCTTGTCTAAAAAACAAAGTATCAACATCATGAACAACAAGGAAAGACTTGGGCTGGGGATATAGCTCAGTGGAATAAGCACCTGACTGGCAAGTGTAATGGTCCTGAGTTTGATCCCCAGTACCACAAAAAAAAAAACAAGGAAAGATTCAAAATGTTATAAATTAGAAGCTAAAGAGACAGAATGTGGTGTTTTACACTGAATCTGAACAGGAAAAAAAAAATCTGTGGGACAGCTGCTGAATTAGGTGACCAATTATCTCAGTTGGCCCAGGACTGAGAGGACTCAGGGGGACTGAATTTCTATTAAAATCAGTCAAGTCTTGGATGCCTGGAGCCCTGTGGATGAAATTCAAATAAATCTGCTGCTTGGATAATAATTTTTAGTAATTAGTACTGATAAACGAACTATGGTTGGGTAAGATGTTAACATTAGGGGAAGTAGGGTAGGGTATGTGGGAACCTTGTGTTATTTTTGAAATTCTTGTAAACATTTAAAATTATTTTAAAATAAAAGTTTTGTGGTACTGGGAATTGAACTCAAGGCCTTTGTACTGAGATCCTCCCACTCTTTTTTAAAATTTTGAAACAGAGTCTCACTAAGTAGCCAGCCTGGGCTCCAACTCATGACCCTCTTGCCTTCCAGCGTCTTGGAATTACAAGTATTGCCACCATGCCTGGCAAATTGTGTTTGGTGTTTGTTTTTTAAGACTGCTGCCCTCTAGCTGGATGTGGCGGCGCACGCCTCTAATACCAGCATTTGCAAGGCTGAGGCAGGAGGATCACTGTGAGTTCAAGGCCAGCCTGAAATGCATAGCAAGACCCTGTCTCAAAAAAAAAAAAAAGACTGCTGCCCTCATTAGGGTTATATTCTTGTGAGATAGGGAGACAATAGACGCAATAAATAAGTATAGTTTATAATTTCATTTTTGCAAGGGTAGTTTGAGACAATGTCTTACCTTGAGGTTTATGCTGGCCTCCAACCAGCTATACCACCCAGGCTAGCCTCTAACCTCCCATCTTCTTGCCTCAGCCTGCCAAGTGCTGACATTATAGGTATGTGCCACCATACCTAGCTGTAATTTCACTGGATTTTGTTTTTTTGGATACAGGGTCTCACTATGTAGTTTGTCCATTTATTTGTTTAAATATAGGGTCTTGTTATGTAGTTCAGGCTGGACTTGACTGCACGCTGTTCCCCTGGCTGGACTCAACTCTCAGTGATCCTCCTGCCTCAGCTTCCCAAGTGCTGGAATTACAGAAACATGCCTAGCTCTCACTGTGGTTTGGTTTTGTTTGTCTTTTTGAGACACGGTTTCACAATGCAGTTCAGACTGGCCATGAACTCACTTTGTAGCCCAGGCTGGTCTTGAACTTGGAAGGATCCTCCTGCCTTAGATTCCTGAGTGCTTCGATTATGGCATGTGCTGCTACACCCAGCCTTATTTATTTATTTAGGTAAAAAATTCGTTGCATTCTTTTTAATTGGTACTTTATAATATTCACATTAAATTTGGAGAATTGATATATATCTATATATGTATATTGGTACTAAGTATAAAACATTTTGGAGCCAGGCATGGTGGTGCACACCTGTAATCCCAGCACTCAGGAGGCTGAGGCAGGAGGATCTTTGCAAGTTCAAGGCCAGCCTGGGCTACAAAGTGAACTCAAGGCCAGTCTGAACTTCATAGAGAGACCTTGTTTCAAAAAAGCCTAAATAAATAAATAGGCTGAAACTGCAGCTCAGTGCAAAGCTCCTGGGTTCAATCTCCAGTACTGCCAAAGAGTGGGGGTGGATTTGGACATACACACAATACGAATATCACGAGACAATTAAGATAAAGTTCAAAGTGATGTTTCAGTAAGCTAAGGCAGTGATGGCAAACCTTTTACAGACAAGTGCCCAAACCGCAATCCAAAAACCCACTTATCACAAAGCACCGATACCACACCACAGTTAAACCTGACTGCTTGGCTGCTCAGGCAATAGTAGGGCAACTTGGCTCGTGTGCCAACAGAGAAGGCATGCATGCCTACTGTGGCACACATGCCATAGGCCCACCGCTACTGAGCTAGGGATGTGACCAATGGCCAGCAATTTAGGCATGAAACATGGAACAGTTCCTTCTTGCGTCCCTCAAAAGGAACCAACCCTGCCGATACCTTGGTTTCGGACTTCCAGCCTCCAGGACTGTGAGACAATACATTTCTACTGTTAGAGTGGCCCAGTTTGCAGCACAGTTGTTGAAAGTGCACATGCTACCATTCCCAGCTTCCCAGCCATTTAAAAAACTTTTGTTAGGCATGGTCTTTCACTAAGCCTGCTAAATAATTTATACTGGGTTCAAAATTATGATCCTCAAAAAAAATTTCTGATCCTCTTGCCTCAGCCTCCCAGAGTGCTGGGATTATAGACATATGCTACCATGACCAGATTGGTTTTTTTTCTTGTCTTTTTTTTTTTTCTTCTTGCAGTAGATCAAACCCAGGGCCTGTGATGTTAAAACAAGCACTCTACTCCTGAGTTAAACCTCAACACCTCTGTTTTTTTGAAAGAATGCTATTGAATTAGGGTCTACCCTCATGGCCTTATTCTTAATATCCTCATCCTAATCTTAACTAATTACACCTGCAATGACACTATTTCCAAATAAAGTCACTCTCTTGGGCATCTAAGACTTCAACATATGAATTTAGGGGAGGAGGTCACAATTCAACGTATAGCAGATTTTTTTCCCCTGGTACCAGGGATTTAACCCAGACTTTTTGCAGTGACCTCATTTCCAGCCCTTTTTAGATTTAAAAGAAAATTTTTTTTAGTCTTTTTGAGACAGAGTTTTGCTATGCAGTTCAGGTTGACCTTAAAATCACTTTATATCCCAGACTGGCTTCAAAGTCTTAGCAGTCCTCTTGCCTCAACCTCTTGAGTGCTTGGGATTACAGGCATGCACCACAATATCTGACAGCGTTTTCTTAAAAAACATATTTTACTTTTCAAGAGGGTTTTGCAAAGATGCCTTGAACTTGAGGTCCTCCTGCCTCAGCTACACAAGTAACTAGGGATACAGGCATATGCCACCATGCCTAGCTGGCAGCTCCTTATTCTTAAGTAATCCCTGCTGAAGTATTTAGGTATGCAGTTCAGGATGTTGTTGAAAGTTGTTTCCAAATGGTGTATTAGTCTGTTGTTCTTTTCTGTAATGACTTCCTTGAAACTGGGTACTTTATAAAGAAATGAAGTTTATTTAGCTGATATTTTGGAGACAAATTCCAAGTAGCATTGTGCCACCTCTGGCAAGCATCACCTTGGCTATGTGACCTCCTGGCAGATGATATCTTGGTGGGAGCAGGGTGAGGGGAGATCAGATGGCGAGAAAAAGCCAGAGCACAGGGAGGGGCTCTTTCATACCTCAGTCCCTTCTGGGGACAGCACTCCCAGTGGCCTAACACACTCCCACTATTCCTGACCTTTTTCATTTTGTTTGGGTTGTTGTCTTTTTGAGACAGTCTCTCTATGCAGTTCAGGTTGGCCTTGAACTTACTGTGCAGCCCAGGCTGGCCTCGAACTCAGCGATCCAACTGCCTCAGCCTCTAGAGTACTGGCTTAATGGTAAATCTCCAAGTCCCATTCCCAACCAGAAGATGGCGCCCTGCCTCTTCTGCACACTGTTCCCTTAGCTTTAGGTCCTGCTCAGAGCCTTAGGGCACAGCCATCAAACCTCCCAAGGCCTGGCCTGATCAGGCTGTTGGCTGGGCTTGCACGGAGGGACACGGGAGAGGGGAGGAAGAGCACAGTGAGGTGGGGAATGTATTTCTGCGGGGACCTGCCAGTTCTCCTCCCTCAAGCCACTCCCGCTCCCCTCAGCCCTCCTGCTGCACTGTTTATGGGCTCTGGGGTGTCGCTGCTTCTGGTGAGTTCCCTTAACACTTTGTAAACTGCCCCTTTGTTACTCAACTGTTCTGATTCACCCAACTTGAGTGTCACCTGATTCCTAAAAATCCAAGGAAGTTGCCCTAATCTAACTGCCCAGTACCCCTCCCCGACTCCCTCACCCACCCCAACTCACCGAACCCCAACAGGACGGACAAGGCAGGGAGGCCAGCAGCTTACAAAGTTATCTTTATTGGTTTCTTGCTGCTTCCCAGAGCATCCTGGTCTATCCCTCCCGGGAATGTGGCTCTTGAGGACATAAATACTTCCTTCTCCCCCACACTTTGGTAGGGAGAGGTTTAATAAAAATAGTAATATAATAACAATAATGACTGTGAGCGATGATAAAGTGCCCCCTAGGTTCCCCTAATACATGGTTGGTTGAAGCTTCGAGAAAAAGGGTCCCCCTTCCTAGGAAGGGCCAGTGAGTGCCTGGAGACCCTCAGGTGGCCCTGCTGGGTGTCCGTCTCCCATCAAGAAGCCCCTATAAATACCCCCCATCCCATGTCTGCCTAGAACGCGTCTCCCCTGGCGGATTCGCTGACAGCACCAGTCCTGCCCCCAAGCCCACCAAGCCCTCTCCAGAGAAAGGACCCCCAGGCCTGGGTGCTCCGCCCAGCCCCCCACCCCTCTCCTCCTCCGACGGCTTCTCCTGCCAGTTACTACCACCTTCTCCGCTTTGCCCCCTCTTGCCTCCTTCACCTACTCCGTTCCTCCTCCTTTTCCGTCCTTTCCTCTCAATCAATGTCTTTCCTTAAAAACAAAACAAAACAAAAACCCGTCTTTCCTGCCCTGACCTTCTGCAGACACTCTGACATGCCCCAGCTCAGGGCCTCTGCCTGCTGCCCTCTGCCAGGGGCCAGCCAGTGTGCGGACAGGACCCCTGCCTGCTCCAGGGACCCTGTCCTCCTCCTGTCCCTCATTCCAGTGCTTACAAGCTTCCCGGGGCACGGCACTGGAACGAAGAGCTTTGGCACAAATAACCCCGGGCACCAGGACTGTTCCACCCCCAGTGGCCAGCACAGGATGGGACAGGAGCCGAGGGAAAGGGGTGCAGACGGGTGACAGGACCCCTACTCCTAGGAACCCAGGCCAGCCTCCCAGGCACCGCCCCACCCAGGCCCTCCCTGAGCTCCGGCCAGCCGGGGTGTGGCGCTCCTCAAGCTCTTCGCTCCCTCAGGTCTTTCTGTCCTGGTGTGGGGTGGGCCCTGCCAGTGGGTCTCACAGGGAACCCTCTGAGTCCGGGGCTGCAGGGAGGCTCCGGGGCCGCTCTGAGACCTAGAAGGGAGAGGAGAGGAAATCAGGTAGGAGGAGCAGGGAGGACTCTACTGTCACTAGGCGGTGCCACCCCAGGCCCTCCTGACACCTAGGCCCTTGGAGGGAGGGTGAGTGCTGTGGGGTTGGGGGAGCTGAGTCCCTGGAGAACGACCTACTGAGCTGTGAGGGAACCCATGGCCCTGTTCACTTGCTCCATCTTTGATTCAGTCAACAAACATGCTTTGCTCTGGTCAGAGTGAAACCTGACCCCCAACCTCAAGGAGCCCCACAGGTAAGTAAAGAGCACAGGTGCCCCAGAGAAAACCACAGCACAGCAAGAGACACGGTGACCACCTGACCATGGCCAGGAACACTTCTTTGAAGGTGACAGTGGTGTCCTGGCAGCCTGGAGGCCAATCAGGTTGAGGATGGAGAAGGTCATTGGAAGGAGGGGGTTGGTTCTGGGTGGGTGCTGGGGGCTGCTGTGGGGGCGCCTGGGCACTTGGCCGGAGGTGAGTGGGACCTTCTCAGCTATTCTCAGGTCTTCCCCTTTCCCAGGCAGAATGGACGGCTCCATCCTGACTGTTGCCCCAATCCACAGGCTGGGCCTCTGTGAAGACCCGCAGGGGCTGGGGGTGTCGCTCTGTAGCAGCGCGCTTGCCTAGCATTCCCAAGGCCCTGGCTTCCAGCCCCACCACCGAAGCAGGCTGTGGACATTCTCTAGGGCTCCTCTCCTGGGGCACAGCCTCCATGCGCCACGCACTGCACGGAGCCCTCCTCTGCCCGAGCACTACCTCATTTTCTAGGTGAGATCAGCTCTAGACCAGTCTGAACAGAGTCCGCCTCACCTGCCTACTGGGGTGAGGTGGACTGTGCCGAGGGCAGGTGGCCTCAGACAGGACTCCCTGCCCTCGGCCAGGCAGAGCCCCTCCCCCGGCTCACCTTTGTCAGGGAGGCCGCAGGGCTCAGAGACCCCTGGGGACAGGACACCGATTCGCTGGACAGAGAGGTCCAGGGTTTCCTCTTCACTGCTGCAGGGGCGGGATGGGTGAACAAAATGGCTAGTTCACATTTGAGGGATCCGAAAGGGGTGGGGACCCGGGGCAGGTGCGGAGTCCAGGAGGCTGTGGGGGGCCCTTACTCGGGTCTGCGTCTCTAGAGAGGCTGTCCCTGCCCCTGGGCGCGGGGAGCCGCGAAGCCTCTGAGAAGCTGTGGGGCCGCTGGGGGCCGGAGCCACGGGCACCTCGGGCCTTCTCTTCCGGAGCCTGTTAGGGAACAGCACACAGACTCTGGGCACAGGGTCTAGGAGAGGGAAGCCGGACAGACCAGGTCAATGACACTTATAAGGGGGCGGGCCACCGGCCTCACAGCGGCCAGGTAACCACAAAGACCGGTGATTGGTTTGCGAGCACCAGGAACCTTGTGATTGGCTCCTGCGCACCACGGAGGTCAGTGATTGGTTCTGAAGGACTTACTCTGGCGCTCGGCAGCCCGTCAGTAGGCCCCATATGCACCAGATGGTTGAAGTTGGTGGGCGGTGAGATGAGCTTGGAGCGTACAAAGGGGTCCTTCAGCATCTCCCTGCGGGCAGGGCGGGTATTATAAAGAACAGGGAAACAAAGGCAATGTCTCCCGGACTGTCTCCGGAAGGTCATCTCAACCCCAGGCGCCACTCAGCCCCAGCTGCCACACTGCGCATGCTCACCTGCGCTGCTGCTGTCGCTGCTCATCTGACACGCGGAAGAAGAACCGGCGTTTGCTCTTGGTGCGAAACAGCTGGCGGCGGCTGTTGTCTGTGAGGTCGGGAATATCGAACTCGTCCTTTTCTGTGGGAGAAACAGAGAGCTGGGGTTCCTCACAAGTTTGCAGAGCCCGGAAGCCAGCCCTCAGGGTCACACCCACACGCGTGCAAGTGATCACACTCTAGTGTACACACACACCTAAACTCGCACACTCCCTCACCTGCCAGCCGGTTCCTGAGGTAGGTCAGGCGGACCTTCTCGGTGCCATAGAGGAACAGGGAGCCCTCTGGATTCAGAGGCCGCACCTGAGACAGCAGGCACAGAGGTGAGGCCCTGCTGGCCAAGCCCACCCCAGTGCGGCCCTGGGGACCTGGGCAGGCCTTCACCTTCCTGAGCGGCACAGTCTGCACCCATTCTGCTCTCCTCACGTCAAACACGTCGATGGCGTTCTCGCTGAACACTGTCAGGTGGGGGGCTGTGTAACCTGCCGGCAGGGAAGGGAAAGTACTGTTTGTGCAGCCCCAGGCCAAGTAGGTACCCCTCCGAGTTTGCTTCCCCCTTTGTTCCTCCTGTGTCCTGTCACAGCACCAAGCCTGCCACACCCACCCCAAGCCTTTCCTCTGCAGACTCTCCCAGCTGCTCCACCTGACTCCATAACAATGAGCTAACAACCATGTGTACCAGCCACACGCCCACACGATGCCAAACACTCGGTGTGTTTGTTCTCCCTTAATTCTCCACACTTCTGAGTGGGTACTACTGCTGTCACCCCTAATTTGCAGAGAAGGAAATGGAGACCCCAGAGCCAAGGAATAATCACCCAGCTGGTGAGGGGCAGATGGGATTTGGCCCTAGAAGTCTGAGTGCAACACCTACAATACCACACCAAACCCACAGGCCCCACTCCAAAAGAACCACTGGCCCTGAAGGAAGCTCTCCTGGAGCCCTAACCGCATCACACCAGGTACCAGACCACCCCACTGCCCCCTTCATTCATTTATCCTTCCAAACAGACACAGCCCCTAGGGTGTGCGAGCCTGGCCTTCGTATAGGATATAAAAAAAGAAACCAGCCCGGATCCATTCTGCAGGCCCCCCGCCTGCCAAACCTGCCATGAAGTGGGTGATAAGAGCCCGGACAGAGGTCTGAACAAAGAGGTGGGGAAGCAGAGAAGCAAAGGACCAGCGATGGGGGCTGGCAGCACAGGGACCATGAGGGCAGTAATGGTGGTAACAATCACGGTGGTCATGTGTGGAGGGGCTTCTAGCCCTGGAGCCTGCGCTGCCAGAGGAGATGGACAGCTCAGGCAGGGGGAGAACAGAAGCAAAGGAACAGGAGAGGACAGTCCCTGGTAAACCACCTGGGCAGAACAGGAGGTGCCAAGCTCTGAAGTTTGGGTGGGACCTGGGCTTCCTCTGATATACCACAGGGCCTCGCGCTACCCAGCCAGGACTCCACCGGCCTTACCCCAGCCAATGGGTGCCAATGGCCACAACAGCTCGTGGCTGCGTGACTTGCGACCGGCGCTGTCCACGTAGATGCCAGCAGTGGCGAACAGCAGGAGGAGCTCATTGAGGCTGAGTTCCACGGCACCTAGGGCCTCACCCAGGCCCCCTCGGGACGGTGGCTGCTCCTCAGGTGCCAGGCCAGCCCCCAGGGCTAAGGGCGCGGCTTCATTGAGCAGTGGGTAGAGAGCAAAGGCACCAGCTGCACCCACACACAGGCGGTCACCCAGCAGCCCCAGGCTCTGCACAGGTGCGGGTGCCTGCAGTTCCCGGATGCGGTGCTGCCAGGGCCCTGGTCCTGGGCCCAGTTGGTAGCAGAGAACCTGGCGTTTGACAGCCACACAGAGCACAGGGGTTCGAGCCTGCAGGATGCGCCCAGCTGTCAGCACCTGGCAGCCTCGAGATTCAGGGATCTTGGCCCCTGCCGCCTCCGTGCTCTCCAGCTCAGCCAAGGCGAAGAGGCGCACACTAGGGCCACGGCCACACAGCACGACCAGCAGGCCCGCAGAGGGACTCAGGGCCAGCTGTTGTACTCTGCGGCACTCCCCTACCTGGAAGATGTCTGCAGGGTTAAGAGGAGAAAGGGACAGGTGGGTGAGAACCCACCCAGACCCTGCCCTCCTCTATCCATTGCAGCTGATGCCACCCACACCTGCCCTACCCATCCCTGCATGTACCATTGCTGTGCAGGTGGATCACAAACAGCCCTTCCTCTGTGCCCACGGCAAGCCGCTCCTGGTCTGGTAGAAGGCAGGAGAGGGTAGAAGGTCAAGGGTCAAAGGTCAGAAGCCCAGTCCAGCATCCACCCACCCTTGCTGAGCCTGATTCTCCCTCTCTCTCTTTTTGGTTATTTGAGACAGGGTCTCGCTATATAGTTCAGGGTGGCCTTGAACTCACTCTGTAGCCCAGGCTGGCCTTGAACTCACAGTGATCCTTCTGCCTCAGCCTCTTGAATGAGTGCTGGGATTACAGGTGTGAGCTATCATACCTGGCCTGAGCCTGACTTTGTTGAGGCCATGGGGATGGTGATCTTATACAGTGTCCCCTGTCACTGGGCCCTTCTCTCCCATAGCGTGGCCAAGCTTTAATAGGGGAGGCCTGCAGGGGCAGGGGTCAGGGTGAGAGGCCCGTCATCTCCCCATGGGATTCTGGGCACACAGGTCATGGCCTGAAGCCTCATTTTCCCCTTATGTAAACTGAGGGTACAGCTGCGGTGAGAAAGAGATGAAGTAGTGCAGGCCGAGTGCAGAGCAGAGCCAGTTACTCAACAGACAACACTGTCCCCTCTGGCTCCCAAATGACCCAGGGGACCCACACAGTCTCTCCTGTGGCTCCTGCTGAGTGACTGCAGGACTGGAGCTGGCTCAAGGCCTCAGCTGCCACACGAAGCCAAAGAGCTCTGGTTCATTTGCCTTTTCCTGATGTCAATTGGGGGGGGGGGCCCTGCTGAGACCTAGGCTCCCACTGCTCCCCCAAGGTTACCAGTTGCCGTAAGACAGCAGGACTAAACTGGGTGTAGTGGCGTATGCCTGTAATCCCAGCATTTGGGAGGCTGAGGCAGGAGGATCATTGCGAGTTCGAGGCCAGCACAAGCTACAAAGTGAGCTCAACGTCAGCCTGAACTACATAGTGAGACCCTGTCTCAAAAAGACCAAAAAAAAAAAGACAACAGGATTGAGCCTCTGACTTGTCCTTTTATAAAGCCTTTGCTCCCTCTACTCACATGAGAACCTTTTAGGTAAAGCAGAAGCCGAGATAGAGAGACAGTGGAAAAGCCAGGTGCCTGGTGTCCTGGCTCTTCACACACCCCAACGGAGGGATGTGTCATGAGGGTTCATGTGCAAGGCAGAATCCCAGCTTGAGGCTGCAGGGAACGGCACCTGCAGTGGCTTTCACCACTGTGCTTGTGCCAGTCCCTCCCCGAAAAAGTCCCCTGGACTTCACCAGCCTGCTCCGAGTGGCACCCTCTACCCCAGCTCACCAATGACAGCGGCGCACAGCGCATGGGGCAGCAGAGGCAGCCCATTGTCATAGGCTTCTTTGAGCGTGTACACAGGCCGGGGCCGCGGCCTCGACTCCAGCAGCAGCCGCTGCAGCTCACCCAGCACCTGAAGCCAGCGCTCACGCTCCCCCTCGCTCTCCGCCAGCAGCAGCACAGTACACGTGGTCGGCGGCACCGTCAGCTGGGAGGCTGTCACCTGTGGGCAGGGACCTGGGTTGGAGGGCTGCGGGCCGAGAGCCATCATCCTTCTTCCCTTTCCTCCACCAGTGGATGCCTGCCACCACTGAGTGTGTGTTTGCCAGGTGTAGTGTGAGGCACGGCCTCCAGCTAGGGATAAGTCAGACAGGGTATTCAGACAAGTATATGGCCACATCCAGAGCCCTGCAAACTGTACCACAGTAGGGGAAGGACAGGGACTGGAACACAGAGTAGGCTCCTAAGCGTCCTTCTCCTAAGCCAGGCCAAGAGGTGGAGAAGGACTGCTCAGGGAACAAGCACCAGGAGAAAGTCAGCGGGGTGAGGGAGGGGGCTGGCACAGGCAACTCTGTGCAGAAGAGGAGAACCTGACACTGTAAAGGAGGCGTGCACAGGTGCCGAGGACTCTGGGAACTGGAGGGAGCAAGGTGTGGCCAGAGCAGTGAGAGACCCCAGCATGCAGGAGCTGGGGCTGCCTATGGGGCCAGATCTGTGGGGCCTCACAGCCTTATCAGGAGCCTCATGATGGTGCTGGGAAGCCATACAAGGCCCCCAAACAAAGCAGGACACAGCCAGATTCCTGCAGCAAGTTGATGGTGGCTGCAGGATAGTCTACTATGGTGTCCATGAGAAGAAGGCGTGGGCCACATCCCGCCCTGGCCATGAACAGGGGCTGCAGTGGGGATGCAGAGGAGATGGAGGACGGTTGGGTCTATCCTGCCCAGAACACTTACCCTAAAGATGCGCGGCAAATCCCTGGACTGGGCATGGATAACATCAGAGGCCAGGACAGGGATGGCAGAGAACTGGGGATCTCTGGAAGGTACAGGGGACAGTCAGAGGTTGTACTGTCCTGGCTGGCCCTCTTACACACTGGTCACTTGCCCAATGCCCCTGCCCTCACCCACCTCAGGTCCAAGGCCTGCAGGAGGGCAGCACTAGCCGGGCTGGCCCGCGGGTCAGGGGCATCAAATAGCAGTAGGCGTGAGTCGCTGAGGGCAGCATACACCCGCTGCCAGCCTCGCCGGACACCGGAGGGCCGTGGCACCTGGGGGAGGCAGGCATGGGAAGGCTGCCCAGGCCCTCGGCCCCTGTGGCCCCCTTTCTGCTCCCCAGCCCCTGCTCACCGACAGGAAGCCCTCATAGGCAGTGCCTGTGCCTGTTTCAGGGTGTACTCCCAGGGCCGCGCGGAGAAGGTCGGGGGGTACAGGGCAGGGTGGGGCCTGTGGGGCACAGGTTGAGTGACAGAAGAAACCGCAGGCTGTAGGGAAAGCAGAGAAAATGAACGGTGTGACTGAGCCAGGATCTGAGCCTTTCTAGTTCCAGTTCCCTGGGGGCCACAGCGGTCCCTGAGTTGTCGTCATGTGCCCGTAAGTGGGAAAAAGCCAAGGGGGAAATTAGACCAGGAGGTGCCAGTGACCGGGGGTTGAGAGGGACAGCCTGGGTATGTCAGGGCACATGCAGAGCTGTGGCTAAAACGTAAGAGGCAGGTGCGTGGTAGGGGTGATTCTCACCATCACAGCCCAGGCCTTGGCGGCCCTGGCCCAGCATCAGCGAGGTGCAGCGGAGACACTTGGTGGGGGTTGGGAAGCTCCGGGGGCGCAGTGTGTGTGAGCCGGGCTGTGGACGGGCACATGCCATCACCGGCATGGGCAGGGTCAGGCATGCCACCTCTGAGCCCCACAATGTCTATAGAAGCAAACCCACTGCTGCCACCACTGCTACCCTAAACTTGGGCTGCCAGTCAGATGCCCATGGAGGGGCCCCACCAGGTCCATGGACACCAGCACAGTGGCTCAGTGCTTGCACCCTACTCCCCCTCGGCACTGACCTTAGCTGGAAGGGCTTCTGCAGGGGTGGCAGTGACAGCAGGCACCCAGGGGAACACGGCCTGTAGGAGGGCGAGGGAGCAGATGAGAAGGGGGGGTATAGGCACCCAGCCCACACCTCCGGGGCTCCTGCCTGTGCTCACCCCCGTGCGCAGGCTGCGGCGGCCCTCTGGCCTCAGCTCTGGCTGTACCCCAGGCTTTGGGGTTTCTCCTGAGATGCTAGAGTCCTTAGCAGAATCCCTCTGGGGATGAGACAGGAACGGACAAAGCAAAGGTCCCTGTGCCTCTCCCCACAACTCCTCCCCCGCCAACCCTTCCACCTGATTTTTACCTCTGTGCTCCGGAAGGACAGGAAGGGGATGAGGGAATTTGAGGGCTTGGTGTCTGCAAACAGAAAGCACGGGTCGCTCAAGGTGAGGTCCCTGGCCTGAGGAACCAAGAGCAGCAGGAGCCTCAGTTCCACCCTCAGTGAAAGTGGGAGTGACCACAGCTATGGGGTGAGGACAGCCTGGCACACAGCAGCTGCTCAGCTGAGGCACAGAGCACAGCAAGGCTGGAGCAGGACACTGGCTCTGGTTAGGAGCCCTGGCCACTTACCCCCGGGCCCACGGGCCCGCAGCTCTTCCCGTAGTGCTGCCAGCTCCTGCTGCAGGGCTTGGTTCTGCTTTTCAGCCTCCTCCAGGCGCCTATGGGGGAAGGGACAAGGGCTCGCCACAGGCCTCTGCACAGGACCCAGGCTCATGGTATATGCCTCTAACCTCACCGCTCAGCCTGCAGCTCGGCCTCCTGCACCTGCGTCAGCTGCTCCTGCAGGCCTTGCTTGGCTCGGATCTCAGCATCCAGTGCCGACTGCAGCTCCAGCCGCGCCGAGGCCTCCATCTTCTGCAGACGCCGTGCCTTCCACTGGTGGTCCTGTTGGTCACCAGGCGCTCCCATAAGCTGCCCTCTGGGCCTGACTGCCCTGGAAGCTCCCTCCCACACCAGAGCATGCTGCTGCCCATGCCACTCGGCCAGGCCCAGCCTTGGCTCTGCCAGGCCCCACTCCTACCCAGGATAAGTCTGAGGCTCACCAGAGGCCGGGTGGTGACTGTCTGGGTTCCCACATTCCGCAAGGACTCCAGCTCCTCAGCCATCTTGGTGGCCAGGGCCTGCAAGTAGCCTCGCGAGACCTTCTCATCATTCACCCTGATTGTGAAGGGGCTCAGGGTCAAGGGCCAGGTGCACAGACCCACCCAGGCCCCTCCCCAGCCTGGGGGCACCCACCAGCTGAGGATGTCCGCGATCTGAGCTTCCCAGTTGCTCTCGGTCTCCCGCCGTTCACCTTCCAGCTGTTGCTTGCTCTGCAGTTCCTGCTCCAGCTCTTCAGCCAGCTGGGGGCCAGGTGTAATGTGGGCTCAGTCCCGAAGTAGTTCTGCAGCTGGGCCATCCGCCAGGCCCCCAAATCCTGCCAGTCTCCCCTCAGATACTCCATCACCCTGAGTCCCATCTATGTCTCCACCCTTATCACCTGCTCCGGCCAGCCAGGACCCCGGTAGCCCTGTCCACCCACCCTGCCAGTACCTTACCTGTCCCTTGCCTATCTGTTACCAATGCTCTGCCATCCACCCTGCTTACCCGCTCCTGCTCCCGGCTCAGCCTCTGGTTTTCCTCCCGTAGCCAGCACAGAGCCTCCTCCTTCCCGCTGGACCTGGGGAGCAGAAGGCCAAGGCTGTGGTGGTCATGGTGGGGGTGCTGGTGGCGCTACAGCCCAGCCAATCTGGCCCCATCCTGCCAGCCCTGCTGCCTGCTTACCCATGACTGCAAGCCTGTTTCAGCTGCTCCCGCAAGGCTGCCACCTCCTTGAGGAGCTGGGCCTCATGAGGGCCCCCTTCAGATGGTCCAGTCCCATTGGTCTCAGAGGCCGTGTGGATGGTCTTAAGGATGTGCAGAGGGGTCAGGGCAGGGCCCAACAAACTACCCCATGCAAGGAAACAAGCCTGGCCCTGGGGGGCTCTGGGGGTCAGGCTTCGAGACCTCACTACCTTGGTCTGGGAGGACTCCTTCTCAAGGCTTTGCTCTTGTTGTCCCCGGAGCCTTGTCACCTCCTGGTTCAAGGTGGCCACCTGGGTCTCCAGCTATGATGGGGTGCAGAGGCAGACCAGTATGACTTTGCCCACCCCAACCTCTCTGCCCCACTGTACCACAAACCTGCAGGATCTGAAAGCCACAGTGGGCTCCCAGATGCCCCTTGCCTGCCACAATGTCCTGGGTCAGTCTCCACCAATCACATGGGAGGTACAAGGGCACATAGTGTCCCCAGCACCTTAGGCTCCCCAGGCTTCCTCTAGCCACGCTGGGCATCACAGGTGCTGGGCTCAGCTTCTCTCCCCTCCCCTCCCACTCCTGCCACTTACCTCCCTCCTGGCATCCCAGACTTCCTCCACCTGGGAGCTCAGGGCCTGGATCTGGCTGGCTGTGGCCGCCTCTTTCTCCTGGGCCTCCCGCAGCTTCAGCAGCAGCTCCTCCCGCAGGCTCTGGGCTCGACACAGCTCCCGTGCCTGTACCTGCAGCCCTGCCCGAGCCTCAGCCAGCTCCTGAGTATCCAGAGTGCAGAGGAAAAGGCCTGGTCTGTCTCCATGGCACAGTCCTGGACCACCCACCTACCTTACCTGGGGAGCTGGTCCTTACCTGCTGGAGCTGGTCCTTCTCCTGCTGTAGGTCACTGACTTGGCCTTGGCTATCAGCAGGGGACCCATCCATCTGGGACAAGGAGGCCTTGCTGTCCTTCAGCGTCTCTGCCAGGAAGAGTCACTGAGACCCAGGCATACTGACTGCCCTGCCTCAGCTCGGTTTTCCATGTGCATCTCACAGAACCTTTCTCACAGCCCATTTTCCACAGACAGATTTGGAGAATACTTCCCAAGGTCACAGAGCACATACACATGAGGGACAGGACTGGGACCAGGAGGAACTTTGCATGGGCTATGCCAGGATGGGGAAGGGTTACCTGCCAGCCTCTCCCTCAGAGTCTCCACTTCCTTTTGCAGCTGTGCTAGCTCCTGGGGGTCTGAGGGGTCCCATGTATGAGTAGCCAGGCCTGGAGTAGCAGCCCCAGGACTCCCACACATAGCCCTGCCCCAGTTGCCGTTGTACCTTGGTGGTCCCGGGTCAGCTCTACCTTTTCCTCCACCAAACAGCGGAGCTTCCGCTCCCGGGAAGCTGCTAGCTCAGAGCTGCTCTCAGGACTGGGGCTGGGGGAAGGCAGGAGCAACACAGGTTGGAAGAAGCTCACCTCGCAAAGCCTCATCTATCCTCCTGTACCCAATCATTCATTCATTCAAGACCCCCACCCCCACACCAGATCCTGGTCTAGGGCTGGACTCTGTGTCAGGTAGAGAAACAGATCAAACCAGACTCTGCCTTCAGGACAGCCTGGGCCTTGGAGAGTCACCTGCAATGTCAGCCTCAGTTTCCTTGGAGGACAATGGAAGTGGTAACAGGGCCTGTTCCAAGGCCTGTTGGGAGGCCTGGGCTAGGTGCTGGGCTCAGTGCAGTGGCCCTTAGGTGAGGGCTGCTCGGAACACTCCCCTGTCTCAGCACAAGGGCCCAGGCCCTTGTTTCCATCTCAGGATGGCTGTGCAAATGAGACGTCCTATCCATTGTATAGAGGCACAGACTGAGGCTTGGGGCAGTCGAAGCCGTTCAGACTCTAAGCCCAGTGCCTTTGAAACAGCAGTGCAGGATGTTATGAGGGCCCCATGCTGGGATGTAGCCCAGAGGTACAGCCATGGCTTCTCCTGGACACTGATAACAGGAGGGTGCCAGAAAACCATTCTGTCCCCTTTCCTGGGCTCCTGACAGGCTACACCTCAAACTGCCCAGCAGGTGTGAGGGGAAAACTCACCGGCCAGAGGAATAGGTGAAACCCACAAATGGCAAGTGGTGGCCAGAGAAGGACCCATGGGAGGGTGGTGGCAGGGTATCCTGCAGGAGAGGGAAGGAGAGTCAGAGCCAAGTAGGCACAGCTCCAGGGTGAGGTTCAAGAAACAGGCCAAGGCAGGAGGATCCGCAGGAGTTCAAGGCCACTCTGAACTACATAGCCAGACCCTGTCTCAAAAACAGCAACAAAACACCAGGAGTCCCCTGAGGACCAGACCAATAGCTGCCTTCTTCTCACTCCGCTGTGAACCCAGGAGAACAACACAGCCCTTACCAAAATGGACTACAACTCCCATGAGCCCTTGAGAGTACGGTCTCCCAGGGACTGCTGGGCGTTCTCTTTCTTACAGGAATTCTGGTTAGTAGGATGACTCCTAGGGTCAAAGGGCCTTCACTTGGTATAACTCTGCTCACTGCAGGTCAGCTGGCCCAGGTGAACCACAACTGTCATGAGCCCCTAGAGTCCAAAGCCCTCACCCCAGCCCAGCAACTGCTCTAGGGACTTTTAGAGGTTCCCAGAGTCCACAAAGAGCAGGTTAGCACCTCCTGCAGTGGCATCTGCCACTCACAGGATGGTTAAGGGTGTCATCATCAACATCGAAGTTGGAGGTGTCCACAGGCCCTTGAAGCTCAGGGATGTAGGGGGCGGTGGTGGTTGCCAGCTGCTCCCAGTCCACACCCTCAAAGAAGGGGTGGTTCCGGAAGTCATCTAGCCCACCACGGCCCAGCCGCTCCTCTTGGCGGCACAGCAGCTGGCGGATCAGGTCCTGGGCACTGGCTGGCACATCAGGTACGTCAGAGGGGAACTGCAAATGGTCCTGCAGGCCAGGAAAGAGAGTATGTGGTCAGTTGGCGGCTGTGTGTGCTGACACTGGTGTGCTGACAGCCTCAGCCACACAGACAGGAGGGTCCTGCTGCCCTCCTAAGAACCACAGGGCCTGTGGTCAGACCTCATGGTTCATGATCTTGCCATAGGTTTCCACCAGGGATTCCGCGTAGAAAGGTGTTTCCCCAAAAAGCAGCTCGTAGGCGCAGACTCCCAGTGACCACCAGTCACACTGCGGGCCGTAGTGGCCTTTACCCTCCTCCATGGCCTGCAGGATCTCAGGGGAGATGTAGTCTGGTGTCCCTACTGCCACTGACGAGTCCACCTGTGGGCAGAGGTATTATATGTGAAGCCTGGCACCTCCACTTCCCAGGGGCAGGACTGTTCTGGTGCTGCCTCCTGGGGCCTGACGCACCCTCTGCTAGCCTAAGTGCCCCTCATCCCCTTGAGAGCTTGGCTTGTCTGATGTCCCTGGTTCCCATTCTAGATAAGGTCCTCACCATGCCACTGTTGTTGAGTCGTAGACAGGAGCCAAAGTCAGCCAGGCGGATGTGCCCATTCATGTCCAGCAGGATGTTGTCTGGCTTGACATCCCTGGGGGAGGACAGGGAGATGAGGGGCTCGACCCTGCATGGGGATGTATGTTTAGGCATGTGCCCAACAGAGCGTGTTAACGCACGCCTGTAACCCTAGTGCTTAAGAACTTGCAGCAGGAGGATTGCTGCAAAATTTGAGGCCAACCTAGGCTACATAGTGAGTTCAAGGCCAGGCTGAGTTACATGGGAAGACCATGTCTCAAAAAAAAAGACATATTCCTAGATGCACACCTGCTCTCAGGAGTTCCTGCGTGTACACATGAGCCGTGTGAGCGCATGTGTGTAACAGGGAGAGCAGGCTGGCGGCCAGAAGAAAGAAAGAGGCTAGACTAGTGGAAAAGATCAATAAAGATGAACCTAGGGGCTGCAGAGTGTGCTACCAGGGACATAGGAATCAGATATCTCCCATGCAGACCTTGGCTCCAACTGGCTGGGCTGTCCTGAGCGAGGGCCTTACCTGTGCTAAATTCTGACTTTCTCATTTGTCAGGTAGGTGCACTCACAACCCTTACCACTTGGGGTCTTTTGGAAGGGGGGTTCAGAGAAACATATATATGAGCTCCCTGCATGAGGGTGGGCATATGGCAAGTACTCAGCAAGCAGCCATGCCCAGAGCAGTCAGCAGGGGGCCAGCCGGGCAGCAGAGGCTTTGGAGGCCCACCTGTGGACATAGCCCAGCTGGTGCAGCGAGTCGATGGCCAGCACCATCTCAGCCAGGTAGAACTGGGCCAGTTCAGGTGGGAGACGGTCCTCAAAGCGGCTCAACAGTGTGAGGAGGTCCCCACCAGCATAGTAGTCCATCACCAGGTACTAAAGGGCAGTGGGTGGGGACAAGAATCAGACTGGGGGTAAAGGAGCACCTGCCCACCTCACAGTGGTCCTGGGGGGGTCTGGGACGGTGTGTGCGAGGGCCCCCAACAGCTCAGGGTGTCCAGCTTGCAGTCAGAGCTTAAGCAAGAGATGCCAGGCCCAGCGGCTGGCAGGTGGTGGGGGGGCCTGTAGATTGCAGTAGAGCTCAGTGCCCCTGCCCCCAAGGGCCTTCTCCTTTGTCTCCAGACAAGCTTCTCCCACCCTGCCAAGTACCCTCACCAGATATTCCTCGTCTTGGAAGGCATAATGCAGTGTGGTCACCCAGCGGCTGTCCCCCTTCACCAGCACATCCCGCTCCTCCCGGAAACAGGCTGTCTGCAATGGGTTTGAAGGAGTGGGGCAGGTGGGGTCAGAGCCCAGGAACCCCTGGCCAGTGCAGAGGATGAGGACCCCTAAGCTTATGGACTCAGAGGGTGCAGTTCTGCTCTGTTCCAGGCTGGCCTTGGGAGAGCCTGGGCCCATGCTCTATAGCTATGGGCCTCAGTATTACCATAAAGACAATGGGAACAAACCTCCTTACTCTTGTGTGGAAGGGCCAAGAAATGGGTGACTGCAGAGGGTAGTCTTTCTTGCCCAATGTCCTGCCATGACCTGAAGTGTTTTACACCTGGCTAGCAGTGCACCTCCCACCGCAGTGCATGATGCCCAAGTGCCACCAGACCCCAAACTGACCTCAGCCCTCTTCAGCATCTCCCATTTGTGCAGCATTTTCATGGCAAAAATCTTCCCACTGTCTCTCTGTCTCACCACGGCGACCTGAGGCCACATCAGGGCTGGCGTCAGCCTAAGCCAGGCACTAACCCCTTCCTTTCCACCTGCCCCAGGCCCTTTGCTCACCTCCCCAAAGGCCCCTCGGCCGATCACCTTCAAGATCTCAAAGTCATCTCTCTGCAGGCGCAGCTCTTTCACCTTTGTTATGAAGGGGGTGGCTGAGGGGACAGAGTTGGGCTCAGAGCACTCAAGGGCCCTAGCTCCCACTCACCTTGGAAAAGCCAGCAACTACCGAGCAGGCAGGCCTCCCCAGGGGTGGGCTGGAAAAGGGGCTAAGTAAGAGGCGGAGCCCATTCAGCTATGACATGGAAGTGTGCAAAGTGAGGGCTCTGGCCCCCAAGCTCCCTAGACTCCTCTCCAGACCCCATGTAGCCTTCACCCCAGAGGCTGATGGGACTTGTAGTCCTCCCCAGCCCGGGGCGTGATCCTGGCTGGCCAGGTCACTCTGGGGAAGATGAGAATACCATTCCCACCCCCAACCCCCCACCTCACAGTTCTTGGCCCCTTACAGGGTCAGGCCAGGGCCTGTCTTGGGAAACTGGATGGGTGACATTCCTTGTCCCCAGAGAGGCTTCTCTGCCATTCAGGAGTTGTGGGCCTGGGTCCCAGGACCCTGTAAATACAGAAGTACCTGCCTACAGGTGAGGCCTGGGGCAGCCCCAGAGGACAGAGAGGACATTGGTCCTGCAGGGCCCCTGGAGACAGGCTTTGTGCTCCCTGGATGAGGCCCCTGGTCTGAAGGCATCGATACCAGTCTGCCCAACTGCTCACAAGACTCCAAAACGAAGCCAAAAACCTTTACCTGGTGCCTGATGCCAGCACCTGAGGGTGTGAGCATGCAGGATTCCCTCCAGGCCTGACAGCCCTGCCACTCAGAGCCCTGCCTCCCTCTCTTGTGCCTGGCCAGGAGCCTCTTCTTGCATCAGTCTCTGAAACCTCCACAAAGGGCATCTCCAGCCACTCGCTGGCCCTGCCCAAGTCTAAAGGGGTCACAGGTCAGGGGGAAAGGAATTAGGTCTTGGGAACAGAGAGAGGCAGGAATGGCCAGTGAGGACTGGGGGCAGCTCTGGCCTGGCACCTTGCCTCAGTTTCCCCCTGCCAAGAGGTAAACTCCCTTTCAGCTGGGAGGGCCTGTGGGTAGGACAGAGAGCTGCTCCACAGGTTTATCAGGCAGAACCCCCGCAGCGGGGGTGGTGTGGAAACCTCATTACAGATATTAATTGTTTCTTTCCCAGGTCCAAGTATGAAGTGGGGGAGGAGCAGCCACAGGCTTCCTGGGAGAAACTGAGGCCAGGGCAGTGACCCACTAGCCAGATAGGTCAAGACCTGGGGCCCAGAACCAAGAGGATCCAGGGCCCCTTGACAGGATGACCAGGCTCCCTGCCTTGCCACAGGGGATAGGGGCTCTGGGAAGGAGCTGGGACAAGTTAGGGCAGGAGAGGAGTGAGTCACGCCCCAGGAGTTACCTCAGGAGATGTCAACAGACGGCCCCCACACTGAAGTCCCAGGCAAAGGTGCCAGAGGCAGGCAGGGAGGAGTGCACACGTGTGTGCAAACACTCACGTGGGTGTGGACATTACTGGGAGTGGGGGGTGACAACACAGACGTACACACATAATACACAGGAGTCCCAAGAAGACAGGCAGCAATAAGGGCAGGGCCTGTGACTGCCCTCATCCCAGGGCTAGGGGCCAGCTTGCCGCTGGTCTGGGTGGCTGGCTCCCAACCGTGCAGGCTAAGCCTTGGGCCTGCCCACAGCTCAGCAGCACTAGAACATCAGTTGTCTGCTGGGCAAACAACCCACCTCTTCCCATCCTCCAGCCTGGATACCTTCGTTCTCCTCCCATGGCCCAGCCAGGTGTGACCAGGGAACCCTTGGGCTGGCGCCAGTGCCCACACTGGGTTCAGGGTCACCCCGGGCCAGCCACTCCCAGTGACTGCGATGAGTCAACCAGGAAAGAGTACAGACCCACCCCCAGCCAGGACCCCTCCCTGGCCCTGTCAGGAAGCCAGGCCAGCAGCCAGCACAAAAGGGCTGCGGTTGGCTCCGGGTGGTGGTTGGGGTGGACCTGTATGCAGGGTGTGGGGCTGTCTGCAAAAGGCAGTACCTACAGCCAGTGAGTTACCTATAGCAGATCTGGAGGGGCGGGATGGCCTGCAGGGGGAAGCGAGAGCTCCCCTGGTCCCTGTCTCTGTCTCTGTGTCAGGAAGGGCTGAGGAAATCTGAGTCAGTGTGACACGCAGGGGGTCTGTGTGTGTGTTCTGCGGGAGAGCAAGATGTGACCTGTGCCTGGGAAATCCTGTACATGACGTTGTGAACGAGTGTACTGGACACATACGTCTGGGATCCACATCTGGGAGTAAGTGCGTGTGTGTCTGCGGGTGTCATGTACATGTGCAGGGCTCTGGGAATGGAAAGGGACATGCGCAAGAAGTGTGCAGGTGGGTGCGCGGGCCCCAGGGTCGGATGGCAGGTGTGAGAGCCACAGTGAGGGGAGGAGTTTCTGGGGGTGCTGCGTCCCTGCCGGAGGCTGTGAGGAAGCGCTGCGCGCAGGTGTCCGGGTCCGGGAATCGGGTCCCTAACTCCCACCCGGGTTCCGCCACTGGCCACTTACCCCAGCTCAGGAACTGCGCCACATTGCGCTCCCGGCGCAGGGGGGCGCTGCTGAGCTCGTGGTGCAGCCCCAAGAGCAGATCGAGGAGGCCGTCGAGCCCCGGGCCGCTGCCCGTCTCGCCCCGAGTCAACTGCTCCAGAGCGCGCAGCCGCTGCTCCATGGCTGCACCGAGTCCCTCGCCTGGGCTAGAGCTGGGCCGCCCGCATGTCTGCCGGTAAGTCCGTCTGTCGGTCCGTCCGTCCGTCCTTCCGAGGCTCAGCCTCCCCCCGCCGTCCCGCCCTCCCCGCTGTCACCTTCCTCGGCCGCGCCCGCACGCGCACACCTGGGCGCAGCGCCCCGCCCTCTGCCCTCCACCCCGCCCCCCGACGGACGGGCAGGTGCGCTCCGGCCAATGGGAGCGGCGACTGAAGGAAGGTGGGAGGGTGGAGGCGCGTGGGGGCGGGACCAACCCTGGCCAGGAAGTGGGGGGGCGGGTCTCGGGGAGTGACTCCTGGGCGAGGCGGGGCTGGGGTCCCGAAGATTCTCCCGGATCTCGGGGTGTTGCGTGTCCCGTCCCGGATCGCTACAGGGGCGCCTTCGGGACCCTAAACTAGGTGGAGAATGCATCGCGTACTACTCCCTGCCGCTTCGAGCTGCGGCCCCCTTTCCTTTGGCCCTGATAGAGGGCGCTGGGGGCAGCCGGCCCCGAGCGGAAGGGAGTTGTAGTTTGCTTCTCCCGGGTTTGTCCGCCGCGCTGGGCAAACCCCACCCTACCCGCCGCTGCTCCGGCCAAACTGCTGCTGTGACTTTCTGCACTGTTACAGCTGACCTGAGGGGGGTAGGGACAGACCCAGCCGTTTGGCAGCTGGGCACACTGAGGCTCGGAAGGACGAAGGTGAATCGAAGGGTGAGGTGGTTCCTCAGGTAGACCCTGGTACAGGCGGCTGCCTCCGCCAGGGCCCTTTCAGCACTGGGGAGGCAGGGCCAGCCCCGACCTGGAATGTGAAGGGCCTGAGAGGCCTGCGCCGGGGCGGGGGCGGCCGGGGTGGAGACGACTCTATTATAGGATATTTCTGATTTCTGCCCAGCTGTGTGCAGCTGGGCTGGACGCGACGCCATGGGACTGTGGGTCCGTCCAAGAAGAGAAATTAAAAGGAGGGACATTCATGACTTTAGACAACACACATTCTTTCAGTAACCTCTTTGGGGTTTTCTTCCGCCTCCAACAGAGAACTCGAGCCAGGGCAGGGTCACGTTCTCCGTGTGCATGGCGGGGGCGCTCTGTGAACATTTGCACAACGAAACGGACAGCCCCGGCAGCAAACAAACCGGGAGTTTCTCCACACTACTATCTCGATCTCTGCAGGAACGCTGCCCTGTGGCTCCCCCAGCCTGGGCGTCTAGGACATGGGGAAGCAGTTGAGTAGTTTCCCAAGTCAGGCCCAAAAGGGGAGCCAGGGTTCAAGCTCAGATATGGGGATCTTTGTCGCTGCCTCTGGTCTCGCGAAGCGGGGAGGTGGCGAGCAGGAGTTTGGAAGATTTGATGGAGGCCTCCAGAGTTGCTTGTGGGCCTTTCTGAGTCCTCGCGCACCCTGGGGCAGGAGCTGGGTCATGGGAAGTAAGAAGAGGCCGCAGGGGGGCGCCAGAGACCAGAGGAGAAGCAGGCGCAGAGGACTGGCGCTCTGCGCTGAAGACCCGGAGAGGGGCTGGGCAGGAAGATAGGGCGCTCCTCTCTGCCCACCTGGACGCCCTGATCCTCCGCCACAGCCCCAGCGGCCAGCAGGCAAGGGCCAACTGGCGAGGCCACAGGTCACTAGGGACGATCTTCTTAACTCTGCTGCTGTATCGTCGGAAAATCCATTCCCCATCAGACTCCATCCACACCCTACTCCAGAGGGGAAACCGAGTCCAGACGCCCAGGTGGTCTGGGGCAGAGTTGGTTGACACTAAACGCTTCTATCTCTCATGCACAGAGTTCATCTTGCTCGTATACTAGCTTTGTCGCACTGTTTTTGATAGCCTGGGTTTCCTTGCATGTAAAAAGCATCCAGGACATGCCCCCTGCTCATGCCTGTGTAGCTCCAATATCAGAAAGTCTTTGTAGGCCCGCTGTCAGCCTGATCCTGTTCCAACCTGAACCGGCAGCCAAGCCTCCAGCGCTGACAGTGCCTGGCACATCTGTTCTCTGATCCTGTGCGTGCTGTGCCCCAGGGCCCCAGAGCCCAGCTCAGCAAATGTCGGTGGATAAGAGTGTCTCCTGGTCAGAGCCTTTGCTCAGCCAGTCTGAGCAGCTGGGCCACTGTCTTTTCCCTCTTTCCATGCTGCCCACATTTTCGTGCCTCCTGTCCATGCTCACTGCTTCCCAGAGGCTCAGCGAGGTCTGGGAGGGAGCTACCGCTCCTCTCTCCAGGGCCTGTGGAGCAGAGGTGCTGGCCCCAGTCCTGCCCCACCCCTGGGGAAGAGGTTGTGGTGACATCACCTGACATTCTTAGATATTTCTTGGCATTTCAAAGTGACTCCAGGCCTCTTATCTCCACAAGAGCCCTGCTTGCCGGGAGGCTTATAATTACCCTTCCTTCCCCTTCACAGATTAATATGCTGAGGCCAGGAGGCACTGTAGTGCCAGCTCTGAGCTCCTGCCCTTCATCCACACCCTGCCTGTCTGGGGCCCGACCTAGATCAGTGCCTGGCAGCAGTGCCTTGGGTGGAGAGAAGGAAACTGTCAATTCAGTGACCCCAGCCTAGCAGAAAGAAAGACACAGAAGTTACCAACAAGCCAGGCGCGGTGGCGCACGCCTGTAATCCTAGCACTTAAGAGGCTGAAGCAAGAGGATCAGAGGACAATTGCAAGTTTGAGGCCAACCTGGGCTACAAAGTGAGCTCAAGCCCAGCCTGAACTGCATAGTGACACCCTGTCTCAAAAAAAAAAAAAAAAAAAAAAAAAGTTGCAAGAAAAAGGGAGAAACTCAGACAGGAGGAAGGGGGTTGGGACAGGGAGAGCCCTAGAGAGCCAATGCAGGTAAACTGTGGGGAGTCCTGGTGTTTGGACTCCCAGCATCGGCCTGTGGGTCGGGATGTGGCTCAGGGGTCTGTAATCTCTGTGGCCACATCTTAGGCCTCCTGAGTTCAGGTCTCTGGGTCCCCCCCAAGGCACAGGCATTCAGCCTCCAGTGGGCAGCTGAGAGTGTCCCCGCCTGGGCCTTAGAAACAGCTGAGAGCTGCTGGACCTGCCTGGGACAACTCAAAATGTGCTCCCCTGTCCCATCCCAGGGAGTCAATAGTTGGAGGCTGGCAGTGGGGTCCTGCAGCCCTGTTCACTGTGCCACAGATGTGTGCTCTCAACCAAGTCCCTTCCCCTTTCTCTGGACACTTTTTTGATATACAAAGGAGAGCTGAGGCCAGGCACAGTGGTGCACACCTGTTATCCTAGCACTTGGGAAGCTGAAGCAAGAGGCTTGCTTACTACAAATTCGAGACCAGCCTGGGCTGGTGAGTGCAAGGCCAGCCTAAACTACACAGTGAGACCCTGTCTCAAAACAAGGAAAACTGCACCTGCTCAGGTATGGGGACAAGTGAGCTGTACGGTATGGCCCCACTGACCCTCTTGACATTTCTCCTGGAAGAGGTGGGGGACAGGATTGGAGGCGGGAAAGCACAAGACACTCAGGCATCCAGCTCTTGTTTAAAAGGCTGCTGGGGGGCGCCCCGGGAAGCAGCAGATAGAGATGGCCAGGTTGAGGAGCCCTGCTCTCCACCCTGACCCTTGGCAGCTCCCCACATCCATTCCCTGCTAGCCCTGCATGTGCAGGGTATGTCCTTTGAAAGGTCCAAAGCTCCAACTGGGTGGACATATGGTGATTTCATAATCCTGGGTTTCCTTCCAAGCTGTTCCCTGCGGTGTTCCAGCCCGCCCTATGGGCTCCCACACTGCTAAGCTGCAGCCCAGCATGGTTTGGCAATTACCAGTCCCTCTAGACACACAGGAAGTGAGGCCCAAGCCCCCTCAGTCACCACCCCTCTGGCCCACTGGCGCCACTGAGTCTGCAGGCTGCTTCACGGAAGGGTGGGTTCTCCTGCTTTGTTCTGGGTGCTGGGTGGGGTGTAGTGCTCCTTATTCCCCTACCTGACTAGCCACCCCTGGTGCTCAACAAAGGAGGCCATCCTGAGGTGGACGTCCTCAGGCTCAGCCTCTGAGAGGAATTTGGGACCAGGACACAGGCTCAAGAGGTGGAGCTGGCCCACAGCAAGTAGCAGAGGTGGGATTCAAATCCAGGGCTGTGTGCGCACAGCTGCCCTCAGGGTGCTACACTAGCTGCCAAGGTGACTTATTGTTACTTCTAGTGCTGGGAGGAGAACCTGCAGCCTCGTGTCTCGCGTGTGCTAGGCATGTGCTCTGCCATTGGGCCACACCCAGGCCCCAAGGTGGCGGGGTGGTGGCCAGGAGTCCTTTCCACCTGTTGGCTGGCCTTGGGTCAGTCCTGTGCCTCGCCCAGCTGCGATAAGAACAGGGCCCTGGAGTAGACTTTTTGGTTCCTTGTGTTCTGAGAAGTGAAGTTTGTTCTTAATGAGCTGATACCGGGAATCTAGCACAATGCACAGCTGCCAAGTGGGGGCCCTTTGCCCCCTGGGTCCTAGACAGCTCTTACTCCAGGGCCCTGGGTACATGGTACAAAGCACCCCTCCTCTGTCCAGCCCGGCCTCTTCAGGGCATCTTCTCCCCCAGGATGGAAGTGAGACATGGCCACGCTCTTCTCACACCCCCATGACAGCCCAAAGGGGACTTCACCCTGTCAGACCCAAACCTGGTGGCACAGCACTGGGGGCAGGGCGGCATTGGGGGCAGGGTGACGGCTGTCCCTGCCCTTCCCCTTGAAGCCCGGCTCAGCGGACCTTTCTGGGCAGCCTCCAGTTCACCCCAGTCAGGGGTGGGTGCTGAGAGTGGACTGTGTGCCCAAGGCCCCCACAGGTGGAGCACCCCACTGGGGGCGGCCCATGCTCCCCACTATCTACAGAGCTCCTGGCCCTGCTTTCACAGGTGACATCGTGAGCGAGCGTGCGGCAGCTCCCCTGCAAGCTGTCACTGCTGCCCCAGGCTGGTGGCGTCCGGGGCAGAAGGGACAGCATTTTGTCTTTACTGTGGGCCTCTCAAACCTGAGCATGACTACACTCTGCTGGAAGCTCTGTTTTGTTTTGGGCTTCTTAGGATCTTGCTCTACAGTCCAGCTCAAATTCCTTATGTAGCCCAGGGTGGTCTCAAACTGTCAACCCTCCTACCTTAGCCTCCGGAATGTTGGGATTTACAGGCACCACCAATCCTAGCTGGAAGCTTGTTTTTGATCGGTTATTCATGCATTCGTCCACTCATTCAGTGGCAGTGGGGAACTGAACCCAGGACTTTTGCACAGCTACATCCCCAACCCTTTAAAAACTTTTTTGAGGCAACTCATTTGAGACCTCTCCCGTCTCTCAGGAGCTATTCCTATTTCCCGTTCATTTCCCCCAATACATTTTCCTGTTAAAACAATTTAAATTTGGGGGGCAAGGTCTAAATCACTAAATTGTCTCGACTCAAATTTGCAGTTCTGCCTCAGCCTACTAGAGCCCTGGGATTGCAGGTGTGGGCCACTATGCCCAGCATTTTGTTTACTGGAACAAGGTCTCATGTTGTAGCACAGGCCAGCCTCACACTCAAGATGCTCTTTATACCGGTCTTCGTGTTTTTCATTTCATTTTCGGTTTGTATTTTCAAGACAAGGTCTTTCTGTGTACTATAATTTAGGCTGCCCTTAAATTATGCAGCTGAGACTCACCTGGAATTTGGAATAACCCACCTGCCTCAGTCTCCCAAATCCTGGGGTTACAGGTGTGTGCCACCACACCCAGCTTGTTTTTCTTTTTTTGTTTTTTGTTTTTTGTTTCCAGGAATCGAACTCAGGACCTTGTGCTTGCCAGGCAGGCGCTGCCACTGAGCTATATCCCCACCCCTACTCTCTTTCTTTGAGTCTCACTATACAGTGCAGGCTGGCTTTTAACTTGCTTATGTAGCCCGGGCTGGCTCTGAACTCACGGCAATCCTGCTTCAGCCTCCAGAGTGCTAGGGTTACAAGGGTGCACCACCATGCCCGGCTATTTTTCCTTTTAAAGGGTGCTTTTTCGATGAGAAACAGTGTAAATCAGGCTGGTGCTGGACAGACGTGTACTGCAATCTCCTTTGCCATCATGTTTGCACCCTCCTGCCTCAGGCTCCTCCAGTGACACAGGGAGAACGCAGCCCCCCAGGTCCTAAGGTTCCAGGTGAACCCACAAAAGGCACCTGTGTGGCATGGAGGGGCTGTGACATCCTGGGAGTCAATCACAAGCCAGGTGTGGGCACAGTGGCTTGGCCCCCAGAGCACAGCACTGGGTCCTCAAACCCTGGAGAGAAACACTGGCTCATACCGTCTCTGCCACTTCTAGTTGGCACCTTTGTGGGCGTGTCACTTCCACTCTGTCACCCTTTTCTGTACATCACTGACCCTGACAGGCCCCTTCCCGTGGGTGTGCATTTTATTGCCAGTATCTGCTTTGTGTCTTGAGAGCTGCTTCTGTCTTTTAAGTCCCTTGGGACAAGCATGGAACCAGGCTGGCTCCAGAGAACAGAAACTCTTGCTGACCAGATGCCAACCCTCTTGCTGCCAAAGGCCCCATGGATGCCCACCCATACCCCCAAGGCTGAGCGGACCACAGGTGGGAGCAAGGCCCACCTAGTCCTCAGTTATGATTTCTCTGAAATGCTTTAGCTCTCTCAAATACACCACTCCCACTCTGCCACCCTACAAGGGAAGGAGATCACAGTTCTTTGGGGACCGCTATTACCCAAAACCCGGCTAATATTAACAGGAGGTGGCCCCTGCTATAGAGCTTAGTGTGACCGGCAAGGGATGGCCACCTCACCCTGGCAGGCTTGCCAATCTGCCTTCCTGGCATCTTGGCTGCCCAAGTGCTCTGCCAGCGCCCCCACAGGGCCTGACAGGGGAGAGCTCTGGGCTCTTGGTCCTGGAAAAGACAACTGAGAACCAGGAGTCAGCCTCAGCACAGTTAAAACTTTGTTTAATGCAAGGAAAACAGTCTTTAGTCTGTTACCTGCCCCTCAGAGTGTGAACAAGCCTCTGCCACACCTTCAACAGTGAGTCTGGTGTGGATGTTCTCTACCCACCCTCTCCTAATACTGAACCCATCTGTGGTGCAGGTGCGGGGCTGGGAGCAAGCGGGCTGCCAGCTGGTGCTCCCGCCGTGCAGACCAAGGCCCATCTCCTACCCTGGCATGATGCCTGCCCTGCCCTCTTGGCTGACCACGGCAGCACCCAGCTCCCCACGGCTATGCGGTGTGAGCATTTGCTGGCTCTGGCTTACTGCTCAGGCTAAGGGCTGAGGGGTTGGTCTAAGGTCCTTGCAGCCCCCTTTGCTCAGTATGAGTGGGGGAAGGCAGGGAACAGGGTGAGGACAGGAGGAAGGGACCAGGTTTTGTCCTGGTCCCCACTGCCTGGAAAACTAGGCCCAGGCCAGAGCCGCAGTTTCCCACTTACCAGCGCCAAACCACACCCAGGCACCCAATGCACTGCCCACCCCAAGGTGGGGGCATTGGGTGCCATGGAACGAGGGCTACAGTTCAGACTCCATCATGCAGGAGTTGGGGTGACCACCCCTCCTTGGCCAGAGAGCAAATCTGGGCTGCAAGTGGTGTGCTACATGCACACCCCGCACCTAATGGCTCCTGAATGGAGCCACCCACAGGCTGGCAAGAGGAGAAGGGGAGGCAAAAAGTCACAGCTTCTGAACGAGTGGCTGAAGTTACTGGACAATCTGATCAAGTATGAAAGGTGGCACCGTACAGAAGACCTAGCTTATACATTTTTCTGGAAGACGCACTCTCTCTCTGTTCCACAGCCCTGAAAAAAAGCCAGTGGGGGTGGCGGGGCCTGCTGAGAGGGATGCTGGGGTTGGGTGTGCAAGGACAGGGCGGGGCATGAGTGAGGGGAGCCCTGGTGGCTGGACAGGCACAGAAATGATTCGCCCCAAGCCCAGGCAGAGTTGGGTGGGAAGGAAACCTTCCCCTTGAGGCAAGCCTTAGCACAGACACACAAGAGACAAACTGAGGGGCAGCTTGGGCTCCCATCTACAAACAGCTCTGGAGGCAGCTCCAGGAGGAGCCCTCGGCATCCCTGGGCTCCACAAAGCTGCGCACACCACCCTGCCAGGGACAGCACACAGAAGGAAAGGCCAGGACAGGAGAAAGACTGTGTCCATGGGACTGTCCAACAGAGGCGGCAGTGGCGGCAAGAAAGAGGGCTGCCTCTAACGGTATATATTAAAAATATCCAGAGTTCTTGTGCATAAAATTCCATCTTCACATCTGAGTGTCACCCCTGCCTCCCCAGCTGGGCCCAGGAGCTGCCTAAAAAGAAAGATGGTGGTTCTCCTATTCAAGCTGAGGAAACAATGCTCGGTCTTTATGGACCTTTAAAAGTGGTGACCCTTCCCTCCCCCCAGCCGGTTCCTACAGGCCCTGGTGTTCCTTGGCAGGCACACAAGTGGTGAGTGGGTCACGCGGTGGCCTTGGGTAGCCTGTCACTCGTGCCTGCGTTTGGAGGGTGGGATGAGGTGTGGGGGCAGGTCGGCGGGCAGCTCATGGCCCTCCAGCTTGACTTTGATGAGGTGGTTGGCCAGGGCAAACTCCTCGTCATCCAGCAGCCCGTCCTTGTCCACATCGGCCAGCTTCCAGATCTTGCCCAGCACAGTGTTGGGCAGTTTGGACTTCACCATCTCCTTCTTGGCATTGGCACCTGTGATCTTGCCATTGACGGGGGACAGCGTATAGAAGATCTCATCGTAGGTGGGCTTGTCCTTACCTACCACCCATTCAACATCGTCGATGCCCTCGCCAGCACCCTCGCCGTAGCCGTGCCCGAAGGGCCCATTCATGGTACCGTCAAAAGCCCCACCCTTCACAGCCTGGGAAGGCATCTGGGACTCCTCCTGGCGCACCATCACCATCAGCCGTGCAATGTCGTTGGCCAGCATGTCATCCACCGTGTCCAGCAGCTTGGGCTTTAGGGCCTGGAATTTGCTGAAGTCCTGGCTCTGCAGGAGCTCCTGAGGGAGCAGGAGAGAAGCAGGGCTGGGTGACAGCTTTTCCCAGGCTCCAGGCAGAGGGCTGCTTCCCCACTCCCCAGCCAATGACTCAGCTCTGCCCTGCCCTTTCCTTTCCCCAGGGCCTGGGGTCATAGGAATCCCTTCCTTGCAGGGTTGTGGAAAAATTCATGCACAGGACACATACAGCACGAGGCCCAACCCTCCCTGCAGCTGAGTCACCACATTCCCTGCTCCAGTGTCACAGCCTGGGTTAGGGATGATGCCACAGGGGGCAGGTGACTCAGTGCTGTTGGGGAGGCCCACCCTACGGGGCTGGGATTCCCTCCAGAGCCAGTGCCCTGGGTATTCCTTATGCCCTGAGGCCACAGCAGACGCAGGATGCTGGGGGTGCCCCTGTGGCTGTACCTGCATCTTTCGGAGGCTTGGGAAATCGCCCGGGGAGATCTGATGCTCCCGCTCAATCTTCTGGTAGATCTCACCCAGGTTGTTCACCAGCTCTTTCTTTTTGCTCTCCTTACCGAAGACGTTGGGCATCTCCTTCTTGAGGGAGCTGATGATGTAGGCATGGACCTGTGGTGACAGGGTGGGGCAGTGTCAGCACTGGCTCGGGGCTGGAGGATGTGGACAGTGCCTGCTGCTGCCTGGGCTCAGGGAAGTATAGGAGGAGGGGAGGGCAGGGGAGGGCAGGAAGCCAGGTGTGATGGCAAAGGCCTATAATCTCAGCACACTGAGAGACTGAGGCAGGAGGATCACAAGTTTAAGCCCAGCCTGGACAACTTATCGAGACTGTCTCAAAACAAAATATAAAAGGGCTGGGATGGTAGGGAATGTAGTTCATTGTGAAAGCACTGCAATCAATTCCCACCACCAAAAAAAAAAGGAAAAAAAAACAGAAGATAACAACATCCTTTACATGAGTCACAGAAACGATGTAGGATCAGCAAGGCACAGCCTGCCAACAAGAAGCTGCTTGCTGTGGGGCAGTCCTTCCTCATCACCCTCGCCTAAGCCTCAGGGTAGAACAATTTAGCTCTGCTGGGGGTTGGGGGAGGCTCAGAAGCCTGGCCCGGCACTAAACGCAGAAGCCCAACAGGAACCCAGGGCTCCCAAAGGTGGTCAAGGCCCCCTGCCCAGCTGATTCCCTGCAGATCCATGAAGTCCCAAATCTACAGGCTCCGGAGCACTCAAATGTGTGCGGGATCGGGAGGCTGGCCAGGGCGCGTCCCCCTGCCTGTGGCTGTGTGTGGCTAAGCTTCCACGCCTCCCTCAGGCTCCTCTCCCTTTAGGCATGTCCTCTCTGTGCCAGCCGGGGCCCCAGGACAGCCCAGCCTTCAGCTTCTCTGACCTGCCAAGGAATGGCCGTCCAAGCTCACCTCCTCCTGTGATGGGGGGCGCGGGGGGAATGGGGGGCAGCAGTCAGGCTCTGGACACCCAAGGGGAGCACCCCTCCACCTAGGATTTCCCCAGGATGCCATGGTGGGCGGGTCACAGCCAGTTCCCACTCAGCCCAACCCAGCGGAGCCTAGCACAAGTCACTGAGTCCAGGAAAAGGAAGAAGGCATGGAAAGGCAAGTGTGGGACAGCTGGAGACCATGGGGTTTTCCAGGCATGGTGACTCAGTGTGCCCTCAGGCCCGACAGTTCCACTCCATGGTGTACGTGTCACAGATGTGGGGTGGTTCTCTGCAGCCACTCTAGGTCCTTCGGGGCTTGCTCACAGCTCACTTCTCAGATCTGGTCCTCCTTGCAGGAAGGCTGCAGGGATCTAAAGAGGAGTGAGCTAGAGAAACTGTCCAGAGCAGGAGTGGGCTGCGGGCAGGTGTATGCACAGCCCCAGCCCTGAGGGACACTGCCCACTGAGCCTCAACCAGGGCAGGGAACCCGGCTGCCAGGGAACCATGAGCCCTGTGCTGAGGAAATGGAGACAGCAGTGGTAAGGATGAAGGGTCAGGCCTAAGTCTGGCCCTGAGACAGCATGCAGTGCCTTGGGGTCCCGGGGTTGGTGCTACAAACACAGCGGCGCAGTATCTATGCAGGAAGTGCCTTCCTCAACCCTCTGTCCACTTGGGAGCCTGGGGTGAGTGTCAATGGCCACAGACACAGCTACCCGTGAAGTTGGAACGTTCACCCACAAGGTGTCTGCCCCTCCTTCTCTGTGCACCCCAGGGAGCTGCAAACACTTTGCCCTTTGCAGTCAGTGGGTGACACGTGGTATGTCCTAACCTGCCCTCAGCTGACACAGTGGTTCTCATAAGCTGAGCCTGACCTGCCTCAGCAGGCAGCCACAGCCAAATCCTAGCTTTTCATTTGTCTTTAGAGATGGGGAGTCATCATTATGTCACCCAGGCTGACCACAAACTCCTGAGCTCAAGGGATCCTCCTGCCTCAGCCTCCCCAATAACTGGGAGCACAGGTGTTACCATCTCCAGCTTAAAGCCTATTCATAAAATCCTGTGCTAAGTGTCTGAGGGAACAGCTGGACACTTCAAGGTGCAAATGTCTTAACTCAGCCACTGCTCAGTCAATGTGAAACCTTCCAATGCAAAACAGCAGCCCAGCAGCGCTGGGCCCTCCCACCCAAGAAGCCCTGAAGCTACCCAGAGCCAGCAGTCCCAAAAAGCTGCCTTCTGTCCCTCTGTGCCACTGACCTTTGTCCCCTGCCCTGGCACCCAGGGCTTTCATTCAAGCACTTGGCCAGACACCAAGGACCCTGCACTCTCAGACAGCTAAAGGCAGTTTACAAGGCCTGTGTGGGCCACTGTCCCTTCATAGGTGTGGCCTTGAGCACCTCATGTTCTCTCTGGGCCACAGGCCGCTGCCCATCTATCTCTTCACTAGCTACCTCCCGCCCCAGCTTAAACAGCAGCTCCCCACCAGAGGCCTCCCCAGCTGCCCGCCTATGTAGCACCTGGGTCTCCCCAGCAAAGACACAAACATTTAATATTTTCTTTTACATTTGTGCCTTCTGCTTTCTCCAAAGGCTAGAGGATGCTCATATGGGGCTCTGTGTCACTCTCCACACGTCCACAGTGTTCAGCAACAAACTCTGGAGGGGAAGTCAGGAGGCCCAGAGCAACACTCCACCACACCTACTTCCGGGGCAGCTTCCTTGGTAACTTCCTGCTAGGCGTTTCTAAACTGCACATTCAAGGCTTTCAACATATAGGTGGTGTGAGCCCTGGACAGAAGAAGCACTTTCTGCACATGAGGTGGCCACACAGGTCTGGCTCTGCAGCAGCTGGTGGAGGGATCCTGGGCAAATCAGGCCCCAAGTGCCAGACCCCCATCCGCAGGCCCTGCCCGGTTCCATCTACCTTAGCTAGCCTGGCCCTCTTGATCAGGTCATTGAGCTTCCTGAGGGCAGCATTTCGGGGAAGAGACTGGATGTCTTTGAAGAGGTCCTGTTCCTCAGCCTCGAAGAGCTTCCGGTTGTCTGGGATGAGCAGCGGGTGGGACCAGAAGGAGCCGATGTAGACGCGGACCACCTCGGGGGTGTTGATGATTTTGCCCAGGGACCACATGAGGGCCCCGTACACCCGCATCAGCTGCTGCGTCTCAATCTGGTCCGCCTTGTTCAGCACCACCCTGATCTTGTCCTCGTGGTTCTTGAGCGCCTTGATGACCTCAGAGAACTCATCGGAGATGTCCAGCTTGTGGGCGTCGAAGAGCAGGATGATGCGGTCCACCCGCTCTGCGAACCACTCCAGGACCGCTGCGAAGTCGTACCCTGAGGGAGAGAGGGCCGAGTGTGGGCACGGGGGGCTCAGCTTCCCAACAGCACCGCAGGCCAAGGTAGGGCCGCCAGCCCCCTCCCTCCTCTGTACCACATGCTGCCCTCGCCTGCATGCTGCCCTCGCCCGTCTGCCACATCACAGGCACACTCTGCAGGTTGGGCGGGGCAAGGGAGAGGTGCCTCAGTACAGTGGGCAGAGGTGGCTGTGGGCACTGCCAGCACTGGGGAGATAGCTCAGTGGAATAAGCGCCTGCCTGGCAAGCGCAAGGTCGAGTTTGATCCCCAGTACTGCAAAAAAAAAAAAAAAAAAAAAAAGACGGCGTAGGCACCGCCGGCCGTGAGCTGTGCGCCCTCAGACAGCAACACTCACACCTGCATGCCAGGCTCTTTATTCTGCAACAATCTCACTCACTTCCTACCACAGGGGCTGCCCACTGTGCCCAGGGACCAAATCTGGACCACATCTGCTTATGCAAATAAAGCTTTATTGAAACACAGCTACTCATTTGTATGTCTGTGGCTGCTTTTGTCTACAACAGCAGAGTTCAGCTGTTGCTGCACAGACCATGAGGTCTGCACAGCTGACAATACTGACTCTCTGACCGTTGCAAAAGTCTGCTGGTCTCTGCAGCCCACAAAGTGCTATAAACCACTTCCCTTTGGGGAGTGTTAAGTACTTTCCTAAAACAAAGTGGCTGAACCAGACAGACTCTAACCCTAAACCCTATTCTATGCTGTTTCTCACCACCAGTTAAGGTCCAATCAAGGTCAACCAATGAAAGTGACCCACGCCAACTGTGACAGGACTGACTGGAATTCCCCCATAATAAAACAACTACTGAGTTTTGGCTAGGTCCGTGGCCTCCAGCTTAAAACTGCATTTTCAGCTAGGCATGATGGCACATGCCTATAATTCCAGCACTCTGAAATTCCAGTACTTGGAAGGCTGAGGCAAGAGCATAGCTGTAAGTTCGAGGCCAGCCTGGGCTCCATAGTGAGTTCAAGGCCAGCTTGGTCATTAGCAAGACCCTATCTCAACCCCCCGCCCAAAAGGACTGCATTTTTCCACCTAGCAAAAGAAAAAAAAAAGTGTATGTGCCCTTTGTGGTTTTCACCCTGAGGACTGGGATGCAGACGTAATGGTAGAAGCCAGAGCACCCATGATGGGTTTGAAGATGAAAACTGCACCCAGTCGGGTATGATGATGCATGCCTGTAATCCCAGCACTCGGGAGGCTGAGGCAGGAGGATCGTTGTGAGTTCGAGACCAGCCTGGACTACAAAGTGAGCTCAGGGCCAGCCTGAATTGCATAGTGAGACCTTGTCTCAAAAAAGACAAAACAAAAACCCTACATGTTCAATATAGCCAGGGAATGTGATTTCTCTCATAAATGATATCTGCCTTAAATCATGTGAAAACAATGGCCTACAGTCTGGGGAGCCTGGATACCAGCCCCCAAACTGCTATTTCTTCTCTGGGTGAATGTGACAAACCCCCTTGTCTTCGGCCTCAGTCTCCATGCTTGCCCTTCCCCTGCTATGCAGAGGCTCCAGGCTACCCCGAGAGCACTCAGGCTCCAGAGAAGAACAGCACAGCTACCTCTAAGGGAAGAACCCGGACATCCCCTAGTTCCCTCCCTGCACAGCCTGCTTCAGCTGTGCACCCACACAGGGCGCTGACATGCACCCTCCTGACTGCAGAGGACAGGACAGCAAGGACCACAGGAGCTGGGTCCATGGAGGACAGCCCTCACCTCCCCTCTTGTGAGCTCTGCTGAGTGCATCACACGCGGGGAGCAGTGTGGCCTGGTCCTGGAGGTGCTCTTGGCTCCCATCTGAAGAGCCCTCTCCTGGAAGTCAGCGGCCCAGCCTGGCTGCACCGGAGGCAGCCACCCGCAAGGTGCCAAACTAAACAGTCACTACTCCGTGATGCTCTGCCTGTCAGACAGCATTCCGGCTGCTAGCTTGAGTCCTGTGCCTCAGAGCTGATACAACCTAAGGCCACGGGTGCCTAGCCTCGACATAAGACTGCTAGGGACGCAACTCCAGGCTCCAGCTTGACTCTAGGACTTTACATTCTTAACTTCTCAGTTATGCTTTCTCTATCTGTAAAACTCAAACAGTGCCAGCATCAATGGCAGGGTCCCCAGGGCAGCGCGGGACTTAATCACCGGTCAGGAACCAGGGGTGACAGGTGCTTGGCCTGGCTGAGATCAGCAGCCAGGCCCTGTGCTGGAGGCAGCTCATTAAAACGTAAGGAAGTTCCAAACCCACTGTTCCTGGGACAGAGCAAGGGTGGCTGCCCACAGCTGTGGTCTGTACTCCTTTCTGGCCCAGAACCCAGGGAGACACAGGACACCAATCAGAGAAAGGGTTTTGGCCCTCAATCTGCCTTCCAGGGGCTCCAGCCCACAGTCTGGGTGCCAGGGATCCCAGGCATCCTGTGCTTAAGTGTGGGAGTGCCAAGCAAGTGCCAGGTCACCTGCACCAGCTGCCAGTCATCATCACAGGCTACAGTTCAAAGGTACAAGGTCCCACAGGCACCCTGACTCCAAGAGACACCCAGGGAGTGAAATATCAGGAGAAAACCAGAAGGAGAAAGCCAACAGCATGAGGGAAACCATCTGGGAGAGGTGGCCATTGCCCTGGGGCCACAGGCTCGCATCCCGGCTGACCTTGGGGCCTCAGGGCTGGCTCTGGGAACAGAGGTCAGCACTGCAAAAGCAAAACTAGCAGGGCTCCTCGCTGGGCAAAGGCCAGGCCCACCCTCTCCCCGTCAGACCGTTTGTCCTTTGTTTACCACAGCTAAAACTGCAATTCACACAGCTGGAGAGGCAGCGAGGCCAGAACCGAGTTCCTGGGAACAGGGGCGCCCCAGTGGGCTGTGCTCACCAGCCGTGTTGGCTTTGGCCTGGCGGTCAGGACAGCGCCTGAGGAGCTGAGGTGACACCCCAAGCCCCACCCAGTGGGGGACTACAGGGAGGGAAAGAGAGAGGATGAGGAGCTCCTAGGCCCCCCGCCACCCCTCCCCACGCCCCCACAAGCCCCGTTCCTGGCCAACACCTAAGCTGGGGTGAAAAGGTGCTAGTCTGTTTTTATAGGTGAATGAAATTTCCTGTTTATGATGGAAAAGTCCTCGGGCTTTTGGTGGGAGGGAGACACAATGGCTGGCTGAGTGCACACTGAAAGGTCACCTGAAAGGCCACAGCACTCTGGCCTGGGCCATGTGGTCACAGGTTCCTCGCTGTCTTCAGAGGTGCCCTGCCTGGCCTGAGACCAAGGCAAGGCAGCATCGAACACACTGGGTCCTTGCAGGTGGCAGGTGCAGCTGGCAGGCATGGCCCAACAGTGGCCGTTCAGCTCGGAGTTCAGGGTGGGTGAGAAAGGCAGAGTGGGGCTTCTAGCCTCCCAAGAACTGCTCAAGGCAGCCAAGCTTCAGGCTTTGGGACACACTAGAGCTCAAGCTAGGTGTAGGTAGCCACTCCTCAACCCAATAGCAGCCCTGCAGCAAAAGCAGGAGGTACCACTACTGCGTGGGAGGGAACAGTGGCCTGTGGGATGGGGCGCGCAGGTGAGCTCCAGCTAGGGATGGGATAGGGGGGCAGGAGGGGAGACAAGTGACGCCTCAATTCCCACCAGGGACAGAGAGATGTATGTGGCTGCCTCTGGTGAGGAGCCATGAACCAGAACAAGCTCTGGCCCAGAAAGACCTGGGTCCAGAGATGCGATGCTCTGTGAAACGAGCCCGTCACAGGAGGACAACTGCACCGAGACAGGGAGTGGGGCAGCCACGGCAGGGGCTGGGCTGCAAAGGCTAGTGTTCCCGGGGCAGCTTCAGCCTGGGGAGATGGGGAGTCCCGGGAAGGGATGGGGCTGACGGCCACACAGCAAGGTCAGTGTCCCCAGCCCCTGAACTGTGCACTTAGAAATGGGTAAAACAAGCTGGGCTGGTGGCACATACCTTAATCCCAGGCTGAGGCAGGAGGACTGCCATGGGTTAAAGGCTAGCCTGGACTACAGTGAGTTCAAGGCCAGCCTGAGCTATATAATAGCAAGACCTTGTCTCAAAGGGGGGTGCGTAAAATGGTAAACCTTAGGGCTGGGGATACAGCTCAGTTGAATAAGCGCTTGCCTGGCAAGTGCAAGGTCCTGAGTTCGATCCCCGGTACCACAAAAAAAAAAAAAAAAAAGGTAAACCTTATACAGCAGGTATATTTCAATTTCAAAAGAAAGGGGGTGGGCAGCGTCCTGGGAGTAGGGGAAGGAGAGCTAAGAGCTGCTCTGGCAGCCAGGCTGAGCCAGTCCACTGTAGGGCTCAGGAAAGGTGCAGCAGGCTATCCTGACAGGAAGCCTGGCGCTGCTCCCTTAGCTGGCCTGCTCTCACGGCCGGCTCTCCCAGGTGCACCTGCCCACCTACAGGTGGCCTTCCTAACAGGCCCAGCCCAGAAGAGGAAGACGCCACTGGACACCGCCCACTCTATCCTGGTCCCCTCCGGAATGCAGGGAGCTGCAGCTGCCAGGGAAAAGCTGCTTCACACAGTCCCCAAGTTTCTAGAACACGGAACAATGGAGGGTTTGCCTCCAACTCTTGTTTCCTGCCATTCAAGCTGCGTGGGCCTTGGGTTTCTTGCCAAAGTCCCACACACACCTCTGAGGCAGCAAGCGCAGGAGTGCAAAGCAGATGCAGGAGCTGGCATGGGGTCGACCCCGAGGCTTGCTCCAGAACCCCCAGGACCTCCATGCCAAAGCCTGAAAGAAGGACTCGGAGGTTCGAAGGCCAGCCCAGCATCTACCCAGGAAAATGAGGTCTGTACCCACACTGAACACCGTACGCAAATGTTTATAGCAAGTTTACTCCCAACTGCCCAGAGCTGGGGCATAGCCATGTCCCTTTGATAGGTGAGTAGAACAGCAGTGGTGCCTTTGCTACGTGAGGTGTGACCCAGAGACGAAAAGGAAAAGGAACCAATCTCTGTATCCGGGACACAGCTTTGTGGTAAACCCCTCGCTCAGCACTGGCTTCAAGCCTCAGCACCATAAAAAATAAGTGTATTTTAAACCCAAAAAACAAGAGTGAATAGTTGATTTCTTTCGTCAGTACTGAGGATTAAACCCAGAGCCGCACGCTTAATGTTAGGCAAGCACCCTACTGCCGAGCTGCATCCTCAGCCTTTAAAAATTTTTCTTTTTAAAATTTGAGATAGGGTCTCACTAAGTTGCCCAAATGGCCTAGACCTTGCCCTGCTCCCGCCTCAGTCTCCTGAGTAGCTGGGACAGTAGGAGTGTACTTCCGGGCTGGGCTTCTTGACACGCACACAGACAATCTCCAAAGCATCAGACTCAGTCAAAGAAGAGAGACAAAATGCTCTGAACTGGATGATCTCATTAAGACTACATTCTGGACAAGGCACTGGGGACAAGTGTCACTGAGCTGCCTGGCACTGTGAGTGTCGCACTATTAAAGCAGCACAAGAACTTCGGGCCAGGGGAATGATTTCTCTTCTTGGCTGTGGAGTACGTGGCTACTTCGGAGAGCCAGACACCCAAAAAAGGGCGGATCTTCCCACATGTAGGGCAGACCTCGCCACACCTGACCTCAAAAAAAAGGAACAAGCACCAGGCCTGGTGACGATGCATACCTGTAATCCCAGCACTCAGGAGGCTGAGGCAGGAGGATCTGGAGTTCGAGGCCAGTCTGAACTACGTATCAAGATCCTGCCCCTGCCTCCAAGCAACAAGACAGTGTGGGAAAGTCAGATGGCAACAGGGCCACATTTTAACCTAAACCTTCTACTCAGGCAGCTGGGACACCCTAGCATCCCACTTGTCCTCTGGGAGCCTAAGTTCCCAGTTCCCTCTCTGGACCAGGAGGAATTTCCACCTCAGAGGCTGTGGAGAGTCAAGGCAGCGTGTGGCACCTGTGAGCACTCTGTAAATGTTTGCTTTCATTTACTAGTGGGATTTGTATTTCGGGTTCTGACGGGTATGTAGGCAATGAAGGCTTCTAAGGCGCTGAGCATACCTCGGACCCCAAATATAAACGAAACTGTGCAGGCGCCTGGGCCAGCTGCCACACAGCCTGCCACTACACACAGCCTGGGGAACAGGTGCGGAGGCCGGCACAGCCTGGTACGCCGCCTCCACAGGCAGCGCTGGCCAAGGCAGCCTACTGGGCCCAGGGTGGAGAAGGGCAGCAGCAGCAGGGGAAGGTTGGCAGCCAGAGGCGGCTCTGGAATCTGGAGGGGAACCCGGGCAGAGTCAGTGCTACCCCAAGGGTCATTCTGGGATGTTACTCAGAAAAACAGCAAAGCCTGGGAAATTGGAGTTTTTGGTCTCTACTGCTAATCAGCTGACATTTGTTGAACACTTAGAACTATGTATGTACCAGCCACTTGGGCAAAAACCTGGTAGAGGCAAGTTCTTATCATGACCCAAAGAGGCTGGTACTGCTCTTCTTGTCACAGTGATATGGTCCCACGGTTACAGCAACTCCCTAGGACTAGCCAGCTGCTCCAAGACTGACCTGAGACTTTAACCTGATATCCTCACCACTGGACACAGCACTTGGCCTCGCTCCCTGCAGCACCCCTGGTCTGCACAACACCTGGGAATCCTGCCCGGAGGGCACTGGCGTGGGTTCCCAGGAGCAGCCGGCAGAACAGGAGGACTGGCTTAGGGGAGTGCAGGGATAGCGCAGCCCCATCTGCAGTCACCAGACTCCAGGCTGCAGGGACGGGCTTTGGGCAAGGGAAGCCTGATCACTGCGGGTCAGGAAAGCTTAGACAGAGCCAGGCGACCAGAGCCAGTCGGCCAAAAGGCAAGTGAGATCGAAGGGGCCAGGGCTCTGTGTGCCCCTCCATACATAGATGGCAGGGAGGAGGGGTCAGGGACACTGCTGCTCCAAGCCCCAGGCCTTAGGTCCATTCCTGGACACAGAGTCGGACTTTGGTTGGCAGGAACTGAGGGTGGCCTCTGCATTTCAGGGGGGCTCAGTCCTGCACAGTCAAGACCAGCAGGGGCAAGCAAAGGTCTACCTGACCCCAGCACCCAGGCCTTGTACCCCATGGCTATCCTTCGGTGTGTGCACAGCCACAGCAGGGGTTTGAACCCTGGTGCCGCCTCTGACTGGCCAGTGTCATCTGGGGCTCATCACTGAATACTCCTCGGCCCATTTCCTCCTCTGAAGGGCAGTGGCTTCCTCACAGCTGCAGCTGCTGTGACACTGAGCAGGCTGCGCTGACAGGGCAGCCCAGCAGGAAGTCCCCACCAGCCAGGTCTCCACCTCCTAGTCCAAGCTAGGGCTGCCACTCCTCCGCTGATAGAACTTCAGTGGGGCAAAGTGGGGTACAAGTTGCAGCTCAGTTCAGTCACAGTGACAGCAGTGGGGAGCACCGTGGCCAGGCAGGCACCTAAGCAGGCCTCCTGTCACCCCCGAGGAGGGGGGGGGCTTGGGAGCACTCAACTCCCAGGCACTGCCATGACTGCAGGTCCTCACCCTGGGAGCCACAGGACCAGCCCTGTGGGCCCCAGCCGCCCTTATCAGTCACACAGGCAGGGCAGCACTCAGGAGTGAACACTGTCCGCACGGGCCAGCTTTCTCTGCTGCCACAGGAGGATGTTATCTGTCAAGTCACTCAGAAGATCAGCATACTGATACCCCAAAAGGAGACCCTTCTTCCTAAATTCTCAGAGGCCCCCAGCAGACCCTGGGTGGCACCCAGATTGTGCAGGGCCTGCACCAGCCCCACCTTGCCTTTCCTGGCAGTGTTTCCTGCACACATTAGGACTATGGAGGAAAAGGGAAAACAAAACCCAGGAGGGGCCAAGTAGACAGGGCTGGGGACGGAAGTGAATGTCATTACAACACACACACAAGTGGTCTCGCAGGCATGTTGTTGTCACTTTCCCAGATCCCAGGGCCTGTGCTCCCCATTGGGCCTGTCTCTCTGTGAGGGAAACACCTGCTTTCCATGCTACCAGCCCAGGGAGCCTGGAACACACTGCTCTGTTCTGCCTTCCTCCGCTGCGCAAGGCCACATGGAGCTACGCATGACCCATAGGTAGGGTCTCCGAGAAGAAGTCTATTCCTCTCATGTCCACCTGGCAGTGACCACCCTGGAGTCCACAGCCTGCACCTCCAAGAGGTGCCAAGGAACAGCCATTCTCTTGATGGTCAAACGCCTCACCCCAAACCAGGCACAGCAGTGCACGCCTGTAGTTCTAGCAATTTGATAGGCTCAGGTAGGAGAATAATGAGCTCCAGGCCAGCCTGGGGAACTCAGGCTTGGGATATATAACTCAATGGTAAGCCCAGTGTGGTGGCACACGCCTATAATCCCAGCACTTGGGAGGCTGAGGCAGGAGGATCATTGCGAATTCAAGACCAGCCTGAGGTACAAAGTGAGCTCAAGGCCAGCCTGAACTGCATAGACCCTGTCTCAGAAAAACCAAAACCAAACAAACAAAAAACCCTCAATGGCAGAATAGTTGCCTAGCAGACATAAGGGCCTGGATTCAATCCCTAAAACCACAAAAACAACACTCGCAGCCCCAACCCCCAACTGGATAACACTTAGTAAGATACATTTAAACCAGGACCTTTAGCTGAGAATGGTGGCCAATGCCTGTAATCCTAGCACTCAGGAGACTCAGGCCAGAGGATCACTTTGAGTCTGAGGCCAGCCTGAACCACACAGCAAGACTCTGTCTCAAGAAACTAAAAAGAAAAATAAATGAATTTGCCCAGCAAGTGCAAAGTCCTGAGTTTGATTCCCAGTACCAAAAACAAATAAAAACAGGATCTTCAGAGATGTGGAGACAAGGAATGGTCTGGAGAAATTGCTTTGAACTCCCTGTTTCCCACCAAAACCCCTCCTCAAACCAGAGCGACATGCTGACCGCTCATCACCCTTCTCCCACGATGTGGCCGGGCACCTTCTGTGGAGATGGGGAGCCTGGCTGCAAGGACCCATCTTCCCCACAGACAGAGCAGGGCCGAGCACAGGGCCTTGGTGTCTCCTGCTGGCCCATTCCTCATGTATCAGGGTACCTGAGGACTAGCGCTGCCTGGCATCCTGGTGTCTTCCTGCCCTGTGGAAACTCACTGCTAAGGTGACAGGAGCATTACTTCGTTACCTTGTCCCAGAGAAATCCAGTTTAGACCCTGCCACATCTTTTCCCAACAGGAAATGAAGTAGGAAGGGGTGCATCGCAGCAGGCAGGCCCAGCGATCCTAACGCAAGAGACACAGTCCAAGCTGCTGAGCCTGCTAAGCTCTGAAGAACAGGACTGGGGTAGCAGACAAGTCAGCAGGGGAACTTCGGACACAAGGAAAACAGTTGCTGCCGAGTTCCTTTTCATGAGTCAACAGCAACCCCAAGAACCCCAAACCTCTTCCCTCCAATGCCTTCACTCAGGCCTCAAATGCCATACAGGCAGGGGCATTCTGGAAAGATAAGCCTCTTCTGAGGAGCAATTGTTACTTATCCAAGACTGCAGGGGCCTCAGTGTCTATCTGCTGGTCTCCTCTATAGGCCTGACAGGATTCCTCAGCCCACAGCAGGCTGAGAAACAGCCCCTTACTGTTAATAGCACTTTAATAGTAACTTATTTAGATTGTCTGGCCTTGCACTGGCAATTGGCAGAGCACTGGCTTATCAGACATTTTCTTAACACCAGGTAGGAACAACAATGGCAGTAAGAAAGAAGAAAACTAGCTTTGGCTTTGTTAGAAGGGGTCCTGAAATCTGCTTCCCTGAACTCTCAGCTTTCAATCCTGAGTGGAGGCAGACTTCCTGTGTGCTCTAACTCAGCATGCCACACCGGCCAGTGTCCGCAGCCTGGCAAGAGACTAGGAGTTGGGTATGGTAGCACACACCTATAATATCAACACTCTGGGAGGCTGAGGCAGGAGAATCACAAATTCAAGCCCAGCCAGTCTCCAAATAAAAAGTTAAACAAAGAGCTGGGGCTCCAGCTCAGCCCATAGGCTCCGAGTTCAATCTCTAGAACTGAAAGAGAGAGAACTGGGGGTGCAGCTCAGCGGCACTGCACCTGCCTGCCAAGTGCGAGGTTCTGAGTTCAATTCTCAGTACCAAAGGAGGGGAAGAAAACACTGCAAAACCTGGAGAAGATGCAACCCAGTGAGATAGGGCCGAGCACTAGCGTGCAGCAGGAACACCTCAGGCCCTCTCTCAGTACGCAGCCCCCACAAGGCTGCTGACAGGCAAGTGCTGCGCAAATTTAAACAATTTCCTTTCTGCAACAGCCCTGAAGTGGTTCTGCTAGTTTCTCTTCTTGCCTGGCGGCTCAGTCCTGCTGGGAGACAAAGTTCTCAAAGGCAAACTGAGCCACGTGAGCCCCAGGGGCTCAGCTGCTCCTCAGGTGTCAGCAGCCATGGCTGGGTCACCTGGACACAGCTACCGGCTGGCTGCCTCCCACCTCACCGCATGGCCTGGAGCCCCACCTGCCCTATCCCCAACAGCGGATTGGCCATTGCCAAGGGGAAGGGGCTCCTGTCATCCCAGCACTGGGAAGTGAAGAAGGAAGCAGCTCCTGCTCTCTCATGTGGACACTTTTTAAAAAAGCCTCACGGGCAGCACTGCAGACAGCAAGACAGGGCGGCCGCAGGGCCGTGACGGCCTGTTTACCTCTGCTGATGCGCTGCTTCTCTCCCGACAGGATCCCGGGCGTGTCGATGATGCTGATGCTGTCCAGGACTGGGTTGGGGAGCTGCGCACACATGAACCTGCAGGAGAGCACAGCCAGGGCGGCGGTCGGGGTGGAGTCCTCACGGCCCTGCGCCACAGAGGAGGGCTCTGGTCCTCCTTTCTCCCACCCTGGACTCTTGTTTCCTATCGTCTTGACTTTTGGGGAGCCAGCAAAGTGGACTAATCTTGTATTTTGGAGGGAGGCATGGTAGACCCAGGGCCTTGCACCTGATAAACACATGTTCCACCACAGAGCCACACCTGCAGGCCCTCAACGTCAGGCCCCCTTCAGCCGCAGAGTAGCCAGAGGTCTCCGGAGGGCCCACAGCAGCTTTTCTCATGCTTATTTTTCCTCCAGAGTTCAAGAGTTCAACTTCCAATTCCAAGTTGCTGACTTGTTATTGAACGCTGGGTAAGCCTAGGCCACCAGTCAATTCAGAAGGGAAACAGCAGCCTGACATGGGGACCCCATAATTCTATTAGGCAATTTCCAGCCAGTTGGCTGAATTCCTACACACCAGAGAGAGAGGGCCTCATCGTAGTGCTGCTGGGGCCAGCCCTCCCACTTTGACCCCACTGCTTGGGGGAAGGGGCTATAATGGGCCCTGGTGAAAGCAGGGCGTACCGCACAGGCTGGCTGATGGCAGAGAAGGAATTACAGACAGACCAATCTCTGAAAGTCAAAGCAGGCTGAGAACAAAGCTGCAGACAGGCCTGAACCTGGTGTGCGTGTGTGCGTGAGTGTGTGTGCTTACGTGTGTGCGTGTGCATGTGTGCTTGGCAGCAGGGCCTCCATTCCACAGGGCTCAGAGGAGCCCAGAACAGCATGGGGCTGTCTCAACTATGAGCAGCCATTCTTCACTGAACACAGAGAAGGATCCTTTAAAAACTCCTCTGAAAAAGGTATTGTGAGGAAAGGAAATACAGACCCACTGTCCGTGGGACGCAGGCTCGAAGGTAACGTTCCAGTGACGGGAAGGCTGGGCCTGAGGAGCCTCTCCTGTGGCCCCAGCCCCCAAGCAATCAGTGGCCCACAAGCTGGGCACAGCCAGGCAGTGTGAGAAATGTTCTTCAAAAATGCAACAGAGCACAGCGAGCTGACCTGCAGGTCAAGCAGACTTTGGACCTCATCCTCACCAGCCCAGCCCAGCCCAGCCCAGAGCATGCCTGCCCAGTGTCACTGTGAGTCCAAGATGGAGTGCCCGAGCAGGAAGACACTCACCAGAGAGGGTGACGGGAGCAAAGGGATAGAAACAGAGCTGGCTCTAAGAAATAACATACATAAAAATGTCCCGTAAAGGGGGCCTGGTGAGCAAGGGAATGTTTGCAGGACACGGGGACGGGGTGCTCTGCCGAGCCCAGGGAGTGTGACAGGCAGTCCAGATTCTGTGAACCTCATCCCATCTCCAGCTTGCTCTGCAAGTGGGAGGGCTGGTTCCACACCGAGCTGGGCTCAGGACTCCTTGACCACACCCTACCTCACTCTGCTCTGTCTGACTACATTCCCACAACAGCCACTCAAGAGAAAAAGGCCCGAAAGTCAAGTTCATGACTCAATGGGTCTCTTTAAGAGGCTGCGCTGGCCACAGAAAAGCCCCTTTTGTTGTGCCCTCTCTGGAAGGCGCCACCCTGCGCACCACACATCCTGACACAGCTCGGGCCCAGGCGCTGGCTGGTGAGGCCCCCTTGGCAGGGCTGTCAGCGGTCTGGGAACCCTCTGGGTGGGGATGAGATGATGGCAAGGACAGGTAAGCGTGATTCTTGGAACTGGTGGTCCACATGCCATCAAGGTGCCTATCTCTGACCCAGGGTTCCCGAGCTGTCCTCTTTCTAAGCAGAAGTGGCAGTGGATGCAAGCTTAACTTAATGGGTGACCCTGACCCATCAGCTGGGCCCTCTGAGCCTCAGGAAACTGATCAGGTGGGGCTGCTGGGATGATACCTAAGATCCTCCCAACTCTGAAACTCTAGGCCAGCAAAGGCAGAAAATGGGTCAAGCGCTGTTTCTCCTTTCAAAAGAGACTGGCCTTCACAACCAAGGGAAGCACTTGGACAACAGCAGCCAATACGGCCACCCTTCCCGTCACTCCCATGTTCTGCCTGGGAGCAGAGACCTCTGCAGCGGCCCTTCCAGCGCAGCAGCCCGGCTTCTCACAAGCATGAAGGGCAGCCCCATCTACAGGCTGAGCCTACTTCAGGCCAGTACTAAGCTAAAACACAAGTACAGTACCTTAGAGGAGGGCTAAGAGCACCAACCCTTCAGAAGCCTCAGCCCAAACAGCCGACACCATCAGCATAATATCAGAAAGATAGCCTAGGAAGGCCAGGCCAGGCAAAGGCACTAAATGTCTGGGACATGGGCACGCCTGGCCCCCATGGTGGGGCAGCAGCCCATGAGTATGCTGGATGGTGTCTGGAAAGGAATGTGATCACCAGGGACGGAGGCTTGGCAGGCAGGGTTCAGATTCTTTCCTAGGCTAGGCGCTTCCCCTGACAGACTTCAGACTCCAAAGGCATGTGGCCTCACCACCGCCTGAAAGGGAGCAGGAGGGCAGGGTCTGGGAAGGCCTGTGGCACCAGTCCTAGGGGTGGGGGCGGGATGCCTTGAGTTCCTTCGGAGAGAGGTGCACTCTGTTGGGGAGAGGCCACTGGCTCCATTCAGAGCGTCCTGAGGGAGAGCCATCACAGCTCTCATTAGGACAATGCAAGTCTTACTCATTTAACTGAGGAACTGAGGCCCTGGTAGGTTAAGGACGCACCTACTGAGTCTACAGGGGGACTTGGGGCCTAAAATTCACTCCGGGGCTCCCAGGGCCCGGTCTCCTGAAACTCCTGGGGCAGCACCGACCATAAGAGCTGCCTTGGGGTGAAGTCTGTCCCCTGCCACGTCTGCCTCCTGCCTGCGAGGGGCTGCCCCAAAGTCAGTCGGCCACAGCAGACCTGTCCTTGGTCCCCCTACACCTACGCACCCCTGACACCACACCTGCCGCAGAAGGGTTTTCCCAGGATACTTAGAAACAGATGCCCCAGGGGGTTGATCTGAATGAATCAGGGGCGTCCAGCCTAGGGAAGGAGGCGAGGCCAAGAACAGGAGGGCAGCAATGGCTCAGCTTCCTGAGAGCTGCCCCTGGCTCTGCGCAAAGTGGGGCTGGGTTCTGCGGGAGGGTCTGGGAGTTAAACTGACAACCGGGAAGACCGTGGGGGCAGCAGGCGCCTGCGAAACCCGCGATGGCCACTCCCAGACTGCGGCGGGCTGGAAAGCTTCTTCCGCGCGGCGCGGCGGGCACCCTGGCCCTGGGAGTGGTCACCCACGGTCTGGCTGAGCAGTCGCAGACAAAGGACGGTAGCGCCGATGGCCGCAAGAGGGTCGCGCCCTGAGCGCGGGGTCCTGGCCTGACAAGCCCTCGCGCCGCCGGGGTGAGAGCGCCGGGGTGAGAGCAGGGTACCTGTTGAGGAAGGCATTTCCGAAGGCGTTGAGCTTGCGGAAGGGGCGCCGCGGATCGACGACGAGCGCGTTGCCCGGCACCACGCCCTCGGTGGGCCCGTGCATGACCGCGATGAAGGAGTCGGTGGTGGGCTCGGGCCCGATGCGCATCCCGGGGAAGTCCTGCTCGATCAGGTGCCGGATGAAGGTGGTCTTGCCCGTGCTGTACTGGCCCACGAGCAGCACCATGGGCTTGTTGTCGAAGTCAGCGTCCTCCAGCGCGGGCGAGTGGAACTCGTGGAAGCGGTAGTGCTCCTCCAGGGGCAGCAGCTTCTGCGCGTACAGCTGCCGCAGCCCCTCGGCCACCGTCTGGAAGAGCTCCGGCTCCTTCTTGCGGCGGGCATCCTTGCTCACCCAGCTGAACATGCTGCCGTAGACCGGGCTGGCGGCTGCTGCGGGGCAACGAGGAGGCTTCGCGCGGGGCCGAAGCGGGGCCGGCCGGCCGGCTGGAGGCGGCTCGCGGCTCGGGCGGCGGGGCCGGGGGCGGGGAGCTGCGCACACTGCGCAAGCGCACAGCACGGCTCGCGGAGGCGCCCTCTGCCGAGTGGAGCGCGCACCTTGCCCAGCGCCCTTTATAGGGTCGAGTGTGCTGTGCTCGGCCGCCGCCCGGCCCGCGGGGAAGGGGTGGAAGGAGGAGGGACCCTTACCGGCACCGCCCCTAGTCGCGTGCCACGTTTTCCTCTTCTCCCATTTCCATTGGCTAATTTCAAAAATCGCGAGACCTTGAGTGCGGTGCCGTGGCAACCACACTTGTTTTGCCCCGCCTAGTGCGGGGCGGCTCTCTGAACTACTTCGGTTGGAAAGCCCCAGGGGGTCAGCGCGACGTGGTCCGGGCCAGCGCGCCTTCCAGCACCAGTGGACCCCAAGCCCTTCTCCCCGTCGGCGCGCGCCACCCGCTGTGCCTCCTTCAGAATCCCCATAAGTGTCGGAGGACCCCTGGTTCCCTGGCGCGCCTCCTCTCTCGGGTTTCCCGGACACACCCCCCTCTCATTCCCGCACCTTCGTTCTGTTTTGGGGAGGGAGAGACGCGAAGGAGGAAGTAGAGGCAGCTGAGAGAGTGGAGAATCCAGGATGGGGAGTGACCGGTGAAAGAAACACGGGGATGGAGGAGCGCGATGAGGAAAGACGCGGGAGGAGAACTCCAGTACGTGACCTGTAGGAGGAAGACAGGGCAGCCCCCGAAAGGCTGGCCCTGGGGCAGGACGGGAGCGGGTAAAAGAAGAAGTCGGCCACTGGAGCTTTGAGGAAGGGAAATCGGAAATTCCCCATGTGGAGCAAAGGGGAAATGGAGGGCAGCGATGAAATCTTGCGGGGACTTGGGGTGAATTAAAAAACCCAAATGCTTCCGCTTTCCTGCCAGGGACAGCACCAGTGACTACCCGCTGCTCCAGCTTGTGTGCCCTGCCCGGGCCCCCTTACCTCTCCCTGGCTGTCCCATTCGGCTCAGGTCCCCGCCATCCCTAGCGCACCTGGACCCACTTGGCTGCCCAGACCCGGAGAAGCCTTAGGGGGTGACGTCAGAGCGTTGGAGGCTGTGATTGTTATGTAAGCAGTATTAGGCCACCCAAACGTGGAAGAAGCCTGAGGGCTACTGGGGAGGTCTCAACAGGGGAGGCTGGGGGCGTGGCGCACTTGTCTGTCCCAGCTACTCGGGCACAGGCAGGACGATCACCCCGATCACCCCACAGGTTGGAGGCTACCATGGGCAGCACGGTGCGCCTCCACCCTCCTCCCAAATACATAGCCAGGCTCGACAGTTCACATCTGTAGCTGAAGCTACTCAGGAAGCTGAGGCAGGAGGATTGAAAGTTTGAGGCCAGCCTAAGCAATTCAGTGAGACCCTGTGTCAAGAGTCTAGGGATGTAACAGTGGAGCGCCTTGGGGCCATCCTCAGTTCGAGGCAGGAGTAAAAACGGCTGTAGCTTAGTGGCAGAGCATTTGTCTAGATTCATGAGGTGCTGCGCTCAACCCCTAGTACCAAAATCCCTGAAACAAAACAACTGAACATTAGCCAGGCGTGGTGGTGCACACCTGTAATCCTAGCACTCGGGAGGCTGAGGCAGGAGGATCGTTGCGAGTTCGAGACCAGCCTGGGCTACAAAGTGAGCTCAGGGCCAGCCTGAACTGCAGAGTGAAACCCTATCTCAAAAAGAAACCCCCCCAAATAAAAAAAAACGCTGAACATTAATTTATAGAGCTGGGGGTACAGCTGAGTGATAAGTGCTTGTGTAGCAGGCACAAGACTTTGGGTTTGGTTCATAGCATTGCAAATAATAAAGCGGCTGGGCATGGTGAAAATCGTCAAGAGTTTGAAGCCAGCCTGGGGTACACAGTGAGTATTATAGTTCAGGCTGGCCTTGAACTCACTGAGTAGCCTAAACTGGCCTTGAACTCAAAGCAGTGCTCCTAACTCAGCCTCCAAATGCTGGGATTACAAGTGCTACACCCAGATATTGACGGCCTTGGGTGGGAGCTGCCATCAGAGGCTGTGTGCCAGCTGACCCGGAGCCTCCGGGGACCCAGTCCAGACTTCCTGGGTCAGCCTTGAAGCCAAAGGACTCGTCTCCTCCATAGAAGAGATGAAGGATCCTCCCCGGAGATGTCATTTCTGGGCTGCTCCAAGGAAGAGCCTGAGGCAGAGGATTGTAAATGAGGTGGTTGTTCTGTCCTGTGAATGCCCTTGCCAAGTTCTGTCCCCAGCAGTGCCCACACCAGACCCACCGTGGGGGTCACATGTCCCCAGAACCCTGTGCGCTGGAAAACCTGGCTCCAGAAAACTGAAAACAAAATGTTCCTGGGTTATTTATAAATGCAACCAGGACTCTTGTTCTCTACATCCACTCTTGACTTTCTTCTCCAAGGAGCTCAAAGTCCTGGAAAAAGCATCTCTCTCCTTCCCTGGTGAGTTTCTAGGGGCCTGGAATTAGTTCCCCCAGTTACCCAGAGTTGGGCCACTTCCTTATCTTGTAATGTCCTGAATTGTGAAAATGTTCTTTCCTTTGTTTCTTCCCCGCTTGCTGTTTGGTGGAAAAGTTTTGTGAAATGTAAATGAAGCGTTTCACTTTTGGTTCCGCTGGCTGGTGCCCTTTCACTGTCACCTGGGTCCTGGGCTGACTGATCAGGGTTCATCTCAGAAACTGTGCCCATCCCCCTTTCTCAGCCATTTCGTCTTCACCTAGCAGATATACCTGCACCATAGAGCGTGCTACCTCTCCTCAGAGCCAGTCCTAGGCCAGGAGTAAGCTGTCTCCTGCTTCCTTACCCTCCCTCCAAGCAATCCATGTAGTCCCCTAGCAGCTGGGTCCAGGGGCGTGTCTACAATGTCCCTAAAGACAACTTTAAAAAAAATTTTAAAGAGGGAGTTTTTCTCCAAATATGGCAGAAGAATTGGGCTGGGAAAAACCAAAAAACACATACGCTTCTGCCTGAGAGAAGTGGCTGCTTATTCTCCCCACAGAGAAAGTTTGTGTATAAGCATGGGTTTTTGTTCTTGCAGTCATACAGAAATTTGGCCAGCACATCAGTTTTGCTAAAACAAGGTAAAGAACTGGGGAGATAGCCGGGCATGGGGTGCACACCTGTAATATGTGTGCTTCCCAAGAGGTCAAACCAGGAGGCTCACAAGTTCAAGTTCTGTCCCCAGAAATTGGGTAACTAAGCAATTTCTTGAGACCCTGTCTCAAAACAACTTTAAAAGTACTGGAGGGGGTGTGTCAGTGCAGTCTGTAATCCCAGCACTTGGGAGGCTGAGGCAGGAGGGTTGACACCAGGTTCCTAGGCTTAGAGAAGCTGGACCTGCAGAATCTGACCACTCAAAGCTGTGGGGCGGAGCAGGTGAAAACGCAAAGATGGTTTCAAGCTTCTTTCCCCAGGCACAGGCCAAAGTGGCGCCAGGAAGCCCATGAGCCATCTGTGGCCCCTTTGCTCCCAGGTGACAGGTGTGCTCATTTCCCAGGGTGAAGTGTAACATGCACATAGAGCTGCAGAGACCTCTGGACACTTTGGTAAGAAGACTACAGTTCAGGTGCTAGGCTAGCATTAGGGGTTATGGCTAGTGTCCTACTGTAGCCTCAGGCGAGCACAGTGGGACCTCTGGGAGGTGATTGGATCAGGAGGCCTACAGCTGACGTGCAGTTTGAGGTGGAGTCTGGTCAGAAGGGACACATCACTGGGGTGTGGCCCAGAAGGGTTTATCTTTCTCTGCAGCTCCTTGACTCACTCTGCTCACTGGATACCTTGTCAAGAGCAGTTTCTCTTGGAGGAAAAGAGAATCAGGTTCTCTTTTTATGCTCTTTGCCTTCCTGTCCTGTCCCAGAGCCAGCTGATGATGGGCTGAGCCTGTGTAAACTGAACCAAGCTGGGAGTGGTGGCACACGCCTATAATCCTAGCACTTGGGAGGCTGAGGCAGGAGGATCGTTGTGAGTTCGAGGCCAGCCTGGGCTACAAAGTGAGCTCAAGGCCAGCATGAACTGCATGGCGAGACCCTGTCTCAAAAAAAACAAAAAAACTGAACCAAAATCTTTCCTCCTCTAAATTGCTAGTGTCAGGCTGCACATGGTGGTGCACGCTTGTAATCCCTGTACTCTGGAGGCTGAGGCAGGAGGATTGCCATTAGTTTGAGGCCAGCCTATGTACGCTACATGGTAAGTTCAAACACAGCCTGAACTACGTAGGGAGACCCCATCTCAACTACCCCCCAAATCTCTATGGTGACAACATCAGGGGAACTGGGCAGGGTCTGGGGTGCCCCTTGCCCTGCATGGGTGAAATGGTAAGTGTGATCCTGAGGTCCCCCAGTCTCAGCAGCCTAACAGGACAAATGAGGGGCAGTGGCTGCTCCTTTAGAGGCCATGGTCTGAGCCCATTTTTTGCGCATTTGGCCAGGGCCCTCATGTCCCCACCGGGTACTTAGGGGGTGGTTCTGGAGCTCTGCCCTGTCCTGCCCCAGCTGTGGCTCCCTCACCATGACCTGTCCGGGTGGCTGTCCTGAGCCTCAGTGCAGGCCTCCCCGGCCAGAAGCAGGAGAGCAATCCTGTTTCCAGCAGCGTGTCATGCTCAACATCAGGGCCCAGGGCCCAGTGCATCTTCAGACCCTGCGCCTCACACCCGTGCCCCAGTGGGGCCAGACCTCTCCTCCACAGGCCCCTGCCAGGCCCCTCCTCTGGCCTGACATCACCACCTCCACCCCAAGTTTCCTCTCAGGTCTCGGGGGTGGGGGCGGGGGGGCGTCGGTCACTGCTGCTGTCTCCCATCAACCCCTTCGTGCAGCACATTCTGCATCACACCCTGAAGTACACGGCCGGTGGGGGCCCCTCTGAAAGTGTACCAGTGCCCACAGCCTCCACCCAGGCCCACAGCTGCCCCAGCTCTGTGCTCCCAGAGCAGCGAGTAGGGGGTCCCCAAGGGCTGAGGGCTGTGACCACACCTCTTTCTCCTGCTCCTTCAGCTGGGTCCCCTGCTTTTCTGTGACCTCCCCCAGAAAGACTTCTCTGCCCCCTTTGGTCACTGCAACAGGCAGAATTGCAGGATGTCCCATGCTGCCCCTGCCCTAGGACAGACACACAGAGAAGCCCTGGTCCTGTGAGGGGATGAGGTCCTGCGGGGAGGGTGGGTTGTTGGACGCACAGCTGCCTCATGAGGTTGTGCCCCTCAGCCACGCTGCTCACCTGAGCTCCTTAAAAGCAGAGCGTTCGGCATGTTAACTATTGATGGGTATGAGTAAAGCTTCTGTGTATGGATGGTGATTGTGCTTTTCTTGCAACTTTTCAGAAAGTTTTACACTTGTCTAAAAGAAAAACACAAATGCCTGTGTCCCTCCTGCAGGCCCCATGTGGTCGGGCGAGTGTCCTATCTGCTGCCCAGTGACCCAGCAGTGCCCAGAGAAGCGCTGAGGCTGGATTCCGGGGCGTTGCAACACTCATCACAGCTCTGCTCCTGGTAACCCTGGGTGGGGAATGCAAAGACCAAGTATTGGAAAAGAAAAGGAAAAATCTCCTATTCATGCAACAGAGCTCTGCAGAAGTGACTGGAAGTGCAGGAACCAGGGTGCCAGAGCCACATGGGACCAGCAGGACACAGCAGCCCCATTTGTAAGCCCAGCACCCGGGGAGGCAGAGGCAGGAACACGGCACATGTAAAGCTCAAACTGGGCTATGTAGCAACTTAAAACCTGTATTAAAATAAAACGAGAGCTGAGGATGTGGTTCGGAGGCCCTCAGTTCAATTCTCCGTACTGGGAGGGGAAAAAAAAAAAACATGCAAAAGAGGAGTATTTGGGGCTGTGGAGCTGGGAGTTAATCCCAGAGACCAGAAGGGAGCAGTCACTGTGCCATCAGGGCAGGATCGTGCTGACCTGGGGACTCGTGAGGACACGTTTGGGGGTCCTGCAGGGCCAGGAATTCCTTTCTCCACTCCATGGCTCTTGCACGAGGACAGTGGCACTAGGTAGAGAATCCCTGGGGAGACACCAGGCGCTGCTCAGGCAGGGCTGGGTAGGGGGAGCGGACGGAGCGGCGGCCAGCGCGCCCTCTGGCGGCGAGTGCAGGGAGCAAGTTGTAGGGGCACCAGCCCGCACCCACCGGCCCAGGGATTCTCCATCTTCGCGCTTGTGGCTTATTTCCAGGATTTCCTGCAGCAAAAGCTAAGCTCCAGTTCGCCTGTCTGAGGACTACTCTGCGTGTGTGTGTGTGTGTGTGTGTGTGTGTATGCGCACGTGCATGTGTGTTAATACTTTGCTCTGAGCAACATCCCCACCTCTTTATTATCTTTATTTTGAAACAGGGTTTAAATCACTAAGTTGCCCAGGCTAGGCTCAGACGTGGTCTTCCTCCCTCGGCCTCTCGTGTGCTGGGACCGCAGGCGTGCGCCGGCAGGCCTGGTCTCGGGAGTCTTTCTTGATCCAGGCCGCCAAACCCTGACCGTGCCTTGGCCCTCGGTCCTGTAAGCAGTTGGGACTCAACTGACGTTAGCGTTGCTGTTTCACAAACGTGCTGCAATGACCTTGCTGGCCACAACTGGCATCTCCCTCAGGCCTCCCCCCCCCATGCCAACCACTCCACCAGGGCCCGGCGCCTCCCCGGGCATCTCTGTCCTCCAAGGTGCATTTGTGTCCAAGGCTGCAGGAAACAAAGAGGCAGTAACTGCCACTGCCAGGGCCTACAGGGCCCAGGGAGAGGCACTGGTTAGTGCAGGTCAAGGGGCCAGGTCACAGGAAGCTGGGTCTGCCTTTCCCCCCAGGTGAGAGCTTTGTAGAATGAGATGGGTAGGAGATAGGCGGAGGAGGAACTGCCAAGGACTGCCCGAGACCCTCTTCAGTCCCAAGCCAGTGCCTCAGGCCTGGGGCCCCGCACCCACAGAAAGGTCAGAGTACAGCGCCTGCTGTTTGCTGAACACCTACTGTGTGGAGGGTAGGGAGCCAGGCCCAGGGAAGATGAGTAAGTGGTGGACTTTGCTCTCATGGAGTCTGAGACTAGCACAGGTAAGATAAGCACGCAGAACTCCTTAGCTCTGCAGGGAGGGAGATAAGGGTGTGGCTGTGGCCCGCAGAGCTGGGTGCAGGTAGAGGCGCAGGCTGTGCCTCCCCGGAGGCATCTGAGCTGGGCCTCAGCAGGGCAGATGGGGCCCGGGGATGCAAACGGGGCAGTGGAGCGAAGCTGCTCGTGGAAAAGGGCCAAGCAGGGTCACTCGTTTGCTGCAGCAGAGGTCCTTGGAGGGGGCCGGCCCCACCTGTTCTGTGACTTCGGTGTGCTCACCGCCCTGGCAGCCGGTGCCTCAGGCCGGGGGAGCCTGCAAGTTACCCTGCAAGGGTGCCAGGGGGGCCCCAGGGCACGGGTTCCATCATTCATTCCTGTTATTAAGCAGTTTGGGTTTTTTTTCAGTTTCTTTAAATTTTATTCTTCAGCAGCAGAAATCTCTTGTAACATGGAAATTTGCCCGGAACCCTATTAGATAAGCCAAGATCGGCAGGGCGGTCCTTGGCTGGGCTCCCCAGTCACTTAGAATCTCAGGAGGAGTCTGCAGTCCAGGCTGCACCCCAGGCCGGAGAGGCTGGCAAGGGAGAGGTGAGAGGGGCAATGCAAGGGGAAGCTGGCTCAGGTCCCCACCTTCGCAGTAGGGGTATCCGACAAAAGCCTGCCCCTCAAGGCCACGCTGAACATGGGGAGGGGCACGCATCCTGCAGTGGAAGCCAGGCTGGGGATCTGTTCAGCAAACATTCCTTGAGCACATGCCTGGCCCTTCCAGGGCAGGGGCCAACCTCATGGTGTGGGGACGGTGGAAGCACAAACCCAAACTGTGCTGGGCTCCCTGAGGGGCTCAGGAGGCATGGGAACTTGGGGTACCCAGGTGGGCTTGAGGGTCAAGTGCTTCGAGGCTTTCCGGGCAGCTGGGCATGGCCGCCCATGCCTGTGACTCTAAGCCTGGGAGGCTGAGGCAGGAGGAGCTCAAGTTCAAACCCAGCATGAGCAACTTCACAACAGTTTAATGAGACTGTCTTAAAGTGACACAGCCAGGTGTGGTGGCGCATGCCTATAATCCCAGTGCTCAGGGAGGCCAAGGCAGGAAGATGACTGTGAGTTAAAGGCCAGCCTAGGCTACATCAGGGAGTTCCAGGCCAGCCTGTCTCACAAAAGAAAGCAGCAGCCTTCCTGGCTGGGAAGCAGCAATGGTTAAGAGCGAGGTTGGCAATAAAGCTGGGAATTGTGTGAGATAGAAGGAACAGCACAGGCAGGGTGCAGAGTAAGGTCAGGCTCACCAAAGGGGAGACGGAAGTGTGGAAAGAGGAGAGGGGCCTTGAGTGCTGTGCTAGGGGGCAAGGTCTCAGGTGACCCCTGGGCCCCCGCCCCCCCGCCCTGCCCCCCCTCCCGCCCCTGCAGGTCCCGGTGGCTGGCATTGAGGCAAACATACCTGTGACCTATGGAATTGGCAGCCAGAGGGGAGACGAGAACACTGGCTGTCAATTCATAGGTCAGAGCCCTGTGCACTCGGTCTGGGCAGCCTGCCGCCCCTTGCCATCCGGGGCCTGGGGGCATCACCCTGTTGGCCCTTGCTGGCCCGCTGTGTGGCAGCTGCCTCTCCTCGGCTGTGGATCCGGGCCCCCGCCCCAAATAACAGCAGCCCCACTGGAACCAGTGGGCACTTCCACATGGAGTTGCTGTTACAGGGGGTGGGAGCCCATTGGAGGTTGGGCCCTGCTGGCCTGGCACCAACCCTCAGGCAGGAGCCTGGGGGGCGCCTCATGACTGCCCATTGGCGCCTGGTCCTCTTGGCCCTAGGTCCTTGGTCTTCTTTATCGAGGCTCCTTATCATAGGGGGCCCACACCGGGCACCCTCTCTGGTGCCAACACCCTGCTGGGCGAAGTCCAGGCTTAGGCCCTGAGCTGCCTCATAAAGCCAGGAGCGGCTCCTTTTACAGCTCTTGGGCAGCCTTTGCCCACTCAGCACCGCATGTACTCCCGCCCCACATCCTTTCACTTCCTCTTTCCCTTCCCAGCAAGAGCACACCGTGCCCCCACTGTGGCCTCTGCCCTCCGCCCTCTGCCCACCCTCCCTGCTGCAGCCATGGGGATGGGGGACAGAAAGGAACAGCTGGGTACCTGTCATTCAGGTGCTGAGTGCCCTCCTTCATGAGGGTGAATTGTCCAGGAAGCTGGACAGGAGAAGGGCTGGCAGAGGTTGGGAAGCAACAGAGAAAGGGGCTGTGAGACAGAGGGCCCGAGAAAGAAAAATGGGGGTAGTGGGCAGAGAACAGGAAAAGGGACACAGGGTACAGAGACAGAGGTGTGGAGAAAGGGGCAACAGGACAGACTTAGCCGGGTGTGGTGGTACACGCCTGTAATTCCAACACTGGGGAGGCTGAGGCAGGAGGATCTTGGGGAGGCCAGCCTGGGCTACAAAGTGAGCTCAAGGCTATCCTGAACTGCATAGTGAGACCTTGTCTCAAAAAGACAAAAAAGACAGACTTGAGCGACGCCACAGGCTGGGTGACTGTGGCAGAGCCCTTGCCTAGTATGCACGAGGCCCTGGCTTCTATCTCCAGCGCTGCAACAAGAACAAGTGCAATGTTCACACCTGTCAGCTAGTGCTGAGGACGGTGCAGCAAGCCATCGCCCACCTCGAACCCTGAGGTCTCCGACCAAGTGGCTGAGCCCCTGAACCACTGCTGGCTCTGCCTGTGCACACCAGGGGTTGTGAGGCCAGTCTGCACATTGACCCAGTCCATCCCCACCCTGCCGCATCTGTCCCTGCTGTCCCAGTGGGGAGGGAAGGAGCTGCTACCTAGGTCTGCTGGGTGCAGGACAGGGAGTGAACCGAGTGTGCTCATCCCTTCCACTGGCTCCCATTTGAGGCTTCAGTGACAGGTGCCACGTCCTGCCCGGACCCAGTGGGGATTTCGGGAAGGGAAATCTCTCCACTGTGCATGGGCTGTGACCCCCTCTGAAGGGGGTGAGAAAGGCCCTGAAGGGCAGAGAAGGCTGCCCACAGCCATAGCACAGGGCCTCAGGAGTGGTGCCTCATTCATGGGGTGCAGTCAAGGTAGGATGGGGACATGGGCAGAATTCCTCCCCAGCGGAGGGAAGGGCCTGGGAATGAGAAGGCCAGGCTGGGTGTGGAGGCACACGACAGCGATCCCGAGGCTATGGCTGTGGGCTCTGGGCCAGGCAGGGGAACAGAGAAACTCAAGGCCGCCCTGAACTACGCAGCCAGCAACAGTCCCAAATGAAAATAAAAGATGCCAGAGCTGGTGCCAGACATCCCACAAGCCCAGCAGCACCCCGGGCCTGGGCAGGACTGGCTGCCTGCCCGGTGGGGTCCTGGGGTTGGCCTGGTAGAACCAGCGACTGATCAGGCAACCTGGGCCCACAATCGGAGGCAGCTCTCTGTGCCGACACTGTGGTCCCTTTCACCTCTAGGTGGAAAGAGAGGCACAGAAAAGGGCTGGCCTACGGTTACCCACGTCCCTGTTCTCAGAAGGGCTGGAGGCCCTGAAGGAAGACACCTGTGCCCTGAAGCACGCAGGGTACAGGGGGCAAAGAGTGCCCAGACATTTCTTACCTGGGTGCTTGGCTGGCCTCCGGGCACGAGGAGGAAGTGGGGATGCCCTGGGCCCAGCACCTTTTGAGCCGTTGGCCCAGCCCTGGGGGCGGTTAATCATTAGCCTTGGCCATCAATACTGGTCACAGTTCGAAGGGCAGGAGAGCTGGACTGTGCCCGGGCAGCTGGGGCGGGTCCAGGAAGCATCAGACTGGGCCCCACCTGCCTCCCGATGGCATCATACCTTGGCCATTCCCCCCCTCCTTTGGTCTATATCCCTGGCCATGGCAGTCTGGAGTAGGGTCCCCCAGGACGAAACATCTGCCCTGTTCACGGTGCCCAGCTCTCCCTCCAAGATCTCCCCATCTGCAGGGGCAGGGTCTGGAAGGGGCTACACAGGCACAGGGCCTGGGAATGCAAGTGGTTTACTAGCTTCAGAGCTCTATGAAGGGGACAGCAAGGTGTGGGTTCTTGACTAACCTGGGCCTGTTTCCTCAGGGGAGTGGAGGGCCTCCCTCTTGTTCACAGGACATGACTGAAGGGGGGTAGGTATCTTCCTGACCCCATAGGACCCTCTGGTCAAGGACCAGTCAGGATCTTCTGGCAACATAACTCCCAAGCCCACTCACCCCAAAAGGCTTTTGCTAGGGATGGTCCATGCACCCCAGGGCTCAGCCTCCTGGGGCAGACAGTGACAGTTCTGACCCTTTCAGCTGGCAGAGGCCAGTGGGAAGCTGAGGCTCAGACCCAGGGTGCAGCTTCCAGTTGCACAGGGCAGATGGGCACCCTGTGGTCTCATGGACTCAGCAGGCTGTGGCCAGCGAGGCAGCTCTAAGGGCCAAGGGTGAGGTTCACTCAGCTCCTGCCACTCAGAAGTGGGACCCAGGTGACAGTCCCTTGCATGGTGGCAGGGTGGGGCCCAGGACAGAAAGGAAGGAGTCAGGTGTGGGCAGGCGGCTGGGGCAGTGTTTTACACCCAGGTGGTGACAGGGAGGTGCTGGGTACAGAGATGGGAGCCATGCAGGCACACAAGACCCTAGGGAGGGGCTGGCGGTGGGCAGTTTATTCCACTTCATGCAGACACTGACCCACAGACTCACGGAGTTTAAAAATAACACGCCAACCCCCACGACATCTGTCCCCAACTCCCTGTGAGACAGACAGACACTTGGCTGAGTGGGGTCAGGCCTGAGGGTCCAAAAGCCTCCATCCTGGGTCAAGGGGGCGGTGGGGCCTGTGCTGGAGAGGGCAGAGTCCTTCTCCCCAGAGAAAGTGCAGATAGGGCCGAGGCCCGAGGCAGCAGGCCCCACTCTCATGACCCATTGGCAACAAGCAAGTGTCCTTCACAGTGGTCGTCCAAGGGGCCTGTGTCTAGACCCGTGGGCTGCAGCTCTTAGGAGGCAGAGAGCAGGTCCAGCCCTGGAGTGGGCCAGCATGGTGGTCCTAGAGTCCCGCTCAGTCCTGGGCCTCCTCCGAGCGCCACTTAAGGGCATGGTCCTTGTGGGCATCGGGCAGGATCTGGTTGCGCATCCCCCCGAGCAGGTTGGACGTGGCCTCCGAGGCCACAATGAGTGGCTTTACCACAGTCGGGGGCAGCTGGCGGATCACACCCCCTACAGCACCTGTCAGCCCCTTCTGTTCATGGCCACGTGATGCCACGTCACAGATGGTCTGAGCCGTGTCCAGGATGCCCTGTGGAGGTCAGAGGTCAGTGCCGAGGTCTGAGTGGAGGCACAGGATGAGGAGAGGAGCAGGGCTGGGGCCCTCACCTCGCGCACAGCGTCGTAGGCCTTGGCCACGCCCTCTCGGAGGTCAGCGGGTTGCTGGCCCTTGCGCAGCCTCCGTGCAGAGCGCTTGTCCTGCAGTGAGCGGGAGACAGGCGCTGCTGGGGATAGGATGTCGTAAACTGTCTCAGCAGTAGCCTGAAGGATACAGAGAGCTGGATCAAGAGATGACCAGGGCATCCAACCCCTCCCTAGGACCCACCAGCAGGGAGCCCTGGCATCCCTCAGCCTGCCCATGTCCCTGAGCCTTCCCAGTTCCATCATCCAGGCAGGGCACAGCCCGAGGAGACTTTCCTACTGTCTCATCCCCACCTTCCTCCCGCTGATGCCCATGCCCCGGCGGACTCTTCCTGGCTGCCACCAAAGCATCTTGCCTAAGATCACTGTGCTGTACATCCCAGGGGGCCCACAGCGGGGACACTGGACACTTGGAGGCCACCACTCAGCCCTACCTTGCTTTCCTCAGTGGCTCGTGTTCTTGCTCCCTGCCTGCCACAGTGCTCGGGGCCACAGTGCCTATCCCTCTGCCCCTGGGCCTGAGCTTGCAGGGACCAGATAGATCCATGCCCCCCCCCCAGCCAGAGCCCCTCCCTCCACTGCAGCTGCCTGGGGTGGGGCCCTCCAGTGGGACTTCAGGGACCAAAGCTCGCTGGGCCTGTTTCTTTGTGTTCCCCTTCACCTGGATTGCCTGCACCAGCCTGTTGCTCAGTTCCAAGGCGGCGGAGGCTGTGGATGAGCCGAAGGAGGCAGCCCCACGCTGCAGCCCCCGTATGAGGCGCCCGTCCTTCCTGTACTGCTCAATGGGCAGCCACAGCAGGTCCCGGAACCCTTGGACTGGAGGGACAGGGCTGTCAGAAATGCCAGAAGCTGCCCTGCTCCCACTCACCCTCCCTGACCCACCCGCCTCCACCTTTCCCAATGGCAATTTACAGGTAGCCCAAGTGGGCCATCAAATGCAAACACTCACAGAGCTGGACAACAGAGTGCATGGGCCCGACACCTCCCAGCAGGCCGGGCAGCTGGTTCTTGCGGATGTCCTGCAGCCACTCATTGAGGGCATAGCCTAGCACTTTGTCCACACCCAGGAGCCTGAGAGGGAGCAGAGAGGAGGGATGTGGCGGAGGCCACACAAGGGGAGGCAGGGACCAGGAAGACCGAGTATCTATGTGCCAAGTGCTAGGGCACTCAATACTCTCCATCTCACCCAGCTGTGTGCAGAGTGACTGTGCCCATTTGACAGAGGGTAACTGAGACCCTGAGGGTTTGCTGAAGACTTGGCCACACAACCCATGAGGAACAGAGCAAAAGGAAGGTCAGGGCTGTGCGGACAGGCAGGGTGTGTGGGGCTTACCCGTGCCGGCAACAGAGCCGCTTCAGCTTCAGCTCAGAGCAGTTGAGCTGGGCCAGGCCAATGAGGAGGCCTGCGAAGGTGCCCTGGGGAGTGAGGGGTTGGCTGTGTGAGGGACAACACAGCTATGGGAGAACGGGCAGCCCTGTCCCTAGACAGACGTGGCCACAGCCCAGCCCAACTGGGAGCCCCAGAGGCCGGCCCAAAGCTTACCACCTGGTCCATGGAGACGTGCTTGCCGTGGTAATCCAACCAGATGGGCACCTCGGATGTGAAGCGGAACTCCCTGGCAGGGGCAGGGATAGGAAACTTTTGGTCATGGACCTGGTCACCTGTGCCCTGGCCCCGACCCCCAGCCTCCAGGGCTACCTGAAGTAGATGGGCTGCTGCTCAGCAGAGCCATATCCACCACTAGGGACCTCCTGTGAGTCACTCATCTCCGTGCTACTGGGCTGTCCTTCCCGAGGGCTGCCCGGCCGGCCCCAGGTCTCAGGGCGAGCTAGGGCGGGAGAAGCATTGGATCGGAGATAGGTCCAGGGCGGCTGCAAGCCTGACCACACCTCCCTGGCCCAGCTTCTCACCCTCCGAGGTCTCCCCTGGGACCACTGGGTTGATGCCGGCCACCAGGCTGGTGAAGAAGTCCTTTAGGAAGAAGAGGGCATCCTGCAGGGAAGAGTTGCAAGAGCAGGGTCAAGAAGCGTGGGGAAGGCATGGGTCACACCTGGTTCTGTCCCTTGCCCACTTGCCTGGTCCACGTTGAGCCGCAGTGGCATCAGCGAGATTCGCAAACAGCACTCGGGGCCGCCAAGGTTGGTGGTGGGGGCCACGTGCAGCGCTTTGACGGTGAGCTGAGGGCAGAGGGCAGCTGAGGCGCTGGCCCACCCCTGCCTGTACCGTTCCCTCCCACCCTGGCCCAGGGACGGATGCCCGCCCGTGCCGTGGGGAGCCCAGGCCCCTCCGCACCATGTTGGAGTGGGTGCGCCTAGGCAGCCGCTCGCTCGTGTGCAGATGCAGGAACTTGTTGATCTGGGAGGAGGCAAGCCGGTCTCGGATCTCCAGCTCCTGCACGATGAGCACCTGGCGAGACAGGGGCCGCTCCTCCACCTCCTGGCCCAGAGCAGGGTCAGCTGCTGGCTCTTCTGGGTACACCTCATGCTGGAAGCTCACCTGTGGGGGGATCCCAGCAAGGCCTGAGGTGGCTGCAAGGGCACAGGGAGGGAGGGAGGGAAGGCCCGACTCTTCTCATCCTGTCCCCACTTCAGCCCCACCTCTAGCTGCAGCCTTGACCTCTCCATGTGGCCCTCTCACCATCAAAATCCACTGGGCTTCCCTACAACAAGAACTGCCATCCCCACAGCCACTTCCAGCCTACCCTCATCAGCGGCGCCCCGCACATCTCCCCTGCGGTCCACCTCCTGCTCTCTCCCAACTCCACACCTGCAGGTCCCCCACACACTCCGAGCCAACCTAGCAGGCCCTGGCTCTCCCTGCAGCCCCGCCCTTCCCGTTTGGCATGGCTGTCTCATGCTCAGGCTTTGACCCGCACTCCCCCTGCAGGGCACACTCCCTCTCCTCCTGGGCAGCTGCTGGCTCCTGCCAGGTTTTGGCCCCCAGGCCCCTGCTCAGAGCTGGCCCCTGCTGCTCCCAACAGCCCTGTGTGCTGCTGCCTGTGCCCAGCAGCTCCTTAGGGAACCCAGCGCTGGCCTTTAACACTCTCAGAAAAAGTGGGGCCCTCCCTGCGCAGCATCTCAGAGTGGAGCCCACTCACCGCAGGGCTCCGCACACAGCCTCACACCAGCGGGGCCAAGGCTGCAGCTCTCCCTGCCATGCCACCAGCACGTGCTGCTTCTCACCACCCGCCACCCAGACCCAGGGGCTCCCGCCTCTCTCCACCAAACCTGACCTGCCTCGGGCCTCGCCTTGGCCACGCTCACGGCGACACCTGGCCCCCATCACCGCACAGCCCTTACCTTGCTGAGCTGGATCTCCATGAGGACTTGGTGCTGCCGCCCGCTGCCACCCTGTGTTCGCCACGAGTTCTGGGGCCGGTTGGAGCCAGAGCCACGGGAAGGGGAGCCCCGAGGGCCTGCGAGGCCAACTCTTGCTCTGGGAGGAGGGACAGAGTACAAGCTGAACAGAGGAACCCCTGGGCTGCCCCCACCTCAGCAGGCCTTTCAGTTCAAGGCGAGGGGCCTTCTCCAGCCTCAGTCCTAGGAGGCAGGGCAGGCAAGGACAGAGCAACTGAGGCCAGCAAGGGTGCATGAGGCTCCAAGGTCCCAGGGCCCCAGCCTCTACCACCAGCTGCTGCCCACACCTCCCTCCCCACCTCACCTGTGGCCAGGGTGGGGGCCAAAGTCTCGGCCCCCGTAGAGGTGCCAGACCAGGGAGACCTCACGTAGCACCACACGACTGCTGGGCACCGGGAAGTGGGCAGGCGCCCGCAGCAGGTCTGTACTGCCCAGTGGCCGGGAGAAGTGTCCCTCCTGCACGACGATGGGGCCCGGGTGCAGCTGCGTCACCACAGGCTCTCCGTCTCGGGGCTGCCAGGAGGAGGCCACAGAGGTGTGAAAACGTGGCAGAGGCACCTCAGCCTGGCTCTCCACTCCTAGCTCCTGTTTCTCCCTGTCCTTGCCCCTCTTTGTGGTCTGTTTTTGACAGAAAATGGCCCTCTTGGGCTACCATCTCTAAAACCTGTCAGTGGGCAGGGCCCCTGGCTCCTGCTGGCCCCGACTCCCTGACACCCCCCATCCCCTTCGATGTGGGTGCCAGCCTCCTCTTCCAAAGCTCAGCACCAAGGGCGGCCCTCCCTGCTTCCCAGGGTGGGAGCCCTAGAAGGGCTCAGCAACCATGGCAGCGTCCTGGCTCCCACCCCAACCGCACAAGAAAGGCAGGTGAGCCAGCCCGCCCGCTACGCACTGGGATGCCCAGGCCGGGTGCGTCCAGGATGCAGAACTCATCACTGTCCAGGGTGTCTCCGTCCCCCTCCTCTTCCCTGTCATCATCCGCGGTCTCAGGGCAGGACCCTGAGCTGTCGGCCAGGCCCCCAGGAGGGGGTGAGGGGGGCTGGGCCCCACTCCCTTCACCAGGGAACAAGTAGACAGAGACGGGTGAGGCCTGAGGTAGCAGGTCACCTACAGAAGAGAGGCCAGCTTGGGGAGACAGTGCCGGGGGGGCCTGTGTCACCTGCCCCCAAAGTGCCCCTGCCCCACCTGAAGACTGTGTCAGCTCGCGCAGGCTGCGCTCCGTGTCCAGGAGTGCGTCGGTCAGGTCCCGCTGGTTGATGAGGGCCGTCTCCGCAGGGGGGCAGGAAGGCAGGGAGGCAGGGCTCTCAGAGAGCTGGGCAGGGGTGGAGAGCGATGAGCTCACCCCTTGCCCCCAAGGCACCGTGGTCCCAGGGCTCCCTCAACCCCAGGCCCTGAGGGCCGAGCAGGGGAGGGGCCTGGCCGAGCTCTGGTAGCCTGTGTGGCCAGGCCTCACCTGTACCTTCTGGCCGGCGATCTCCGTGGGGCTGGGGGGCCGGGGCGGGGGGTGCAGGTCGCCCGCGCTCATTACGTACTGGAGCAGGTTGGTCAGCAGGGCACAGGAGTCGGCGCAGCTGTGTATGTGCACCACGTTGTTGGAGCAACGCAGCTCAAACAGTGGCTGGTTCTGCCGTGGGGGGGAGGGGTGGCATAAGTGCAGGCCCCTTGTCCCTAGGCCACCATCAGCCAGGAGGGAACTTCGAAGAGGGGTGGGCCAGGTCTGCCTTTGGGGGCTGAGCCTGCCTGGTGTCCCCACCACACAGACGTGCAAACTGAGCCCAGAATAAGAAGGGAAACCCCCACCCTGGCACCCACGGGGTCTCCTGCGCCCAGTGAGGTGGGACCTGTTGTCTTACTTCCTGAATGGGAAACTGAGGGCCCAGATGCTATCACACTCCTGAAGCCCTGCTCTGCTCTGTGTGCCTGCAGCTGCCCTCTGGTGGCAAGGTGGAAACGCTCACCCTCAGAGGACAGTGCTCTTGCCACCCAGCAGGGAAGGGCGGACACCCTGATACCCCAGGCTCCCTGGCCCAGTGACAGCCACTCACCAGTTTGCCCTCTGTGCTCCCCTTCCAGGTTTTGATCACCAGCTCCAAGAGATCAACGTCCAGGACACAGACATAATCTGTGGCAGAGGCAGAAAAAGGCTCCCACAGCCACCTTGCACCCAGCTCCTGCCCAGCCCACAGCCACCTCCCAGGGGCAGAATCGGGGTATCCCAGTGTGGCTGGGGGATATGCATGTATGTGGGGGGTGGAGAGCCAGGCCAGCAGATGGGGAGGACCTGTTCCGTGTGGCTGTGGCAGGACGGTGCTGCGCCCCCCACCCCAGCACTGGGAGCCCAGGACAGGCCCTGCCCACCTCGCCGGAGATCCAGAGTTTCCACCTCACACTTGTCAGACAGGTACAAAGCAGAGTCGTCGAGGATGAACCTGGTGGGGAACAGGGCTGAGAAGGGCCCGGGAGCCACTGCAGGTGGCAGCTCCACAGCAGCCAGGCTGGGCAGGGCAGCACCTGGAGAGGCAGGGGACCCAAGCCACAGAAGCCCCCGTGCGAGGAGCCCTCCCGCCTCGGTGGGCTTGCCTACACTGTGGGTGGCATGACAGACCCAGGCAAAGGTACTTGCTCACTTCCCTCAGAGGGGCTCTAAGTTCCCTAGCCACTTCGGGCTAGATCTACCACCTCTTAGGTCTCAGAAACTCAGACGGGGTATGGCAGGGTGGGGGTGTCACTACAGCAGCATTTGCTTACTATTCTTTTAAAATAAACCCCTTCTAATTGGTTGTTTTGTAGTAATGGAGACTGAACCCAAGGCCTTGGCACTGAGCTCTATACCCCCAGTCCTTTTAAACCTTGCGCTTGCCAGGCAGGTATAGTGTTACTGAGCTATATCCCAGAAAAATGTCAAATTCTGAGAAAAATCATACATGCCTCTTTTTAGTTTTGTTTGTTTGTCTTTCTGAGACAGGGTCTTGTTATGTAGTTCAGGCTGGCCTTGAGCTCACACTGTAACCCAGGCTAGTCTTGAACTCCCAATGATCCCGCTGCCTCAGCATCCCAAATGCTGGGATTACAGGTATGAGCCACCCTGACTGGCTAGTATTTTTTCTTTTGGAGATGGTGTCACAATGCAGTCCAGACTGGCCTTGAACTGTCAATTGACCTGCCTCAGCTTCTCAAATTCTAGCATTACAGCAATGTGCCACCACATCCTCCATTCTTTCTAGACTTTTCTATGTGAGCATGTGCATGAGCATACACACATACAAAGACTCTCTCACAAACACCTTTTAAACTGGGTGTGGTGGTACATGCCTATAATCCCAGCATTAGAAGGCTGAGGCAGAAAAGACTGCTACAAGTTTAAGGCCAGGCTGGGCTACATAGTGAGTTCAGGGGTCAGCCTGAACTAATACAATGAGACCCTGTCTCAAAAAAAACCAAAAACCCCCAAACAACAGAAATAAACAAACAAACAAACAAACAAATAAATAACGCGTACTCTTAGAGCTAGGCGTGGTGGCACACACCTGTAATCCTAGCATTCTCGAGGCTGAGGCAGGAAGATCACTGCAAGTTTGAGGCTAGCCTGGACTACAAAGTGAGGCCAAGGCCAGCCTGAATTGCATAGCGAGACCCTGCCTCAAAAAAATTTTTTTAACATTATTTTGTTTTAAATTTGAGGCAGCTAACTTCATTTTTAGGAGTTTATGTTTGCAATACATAATAACTAATAGTCACATGTACATAATATACCTGAATCCTTTTTACTTCTTCTGTTACTATTCAACTCCATGTTTGTGGCTGTGGTGTCCTACATAGCAATGTGGGCACAACCATAGCTGCAGTGATTTGGGGGCATTTACGTTGTTGCTAAGTTTGGAGTGTTTAATGTTTTTGTGGTGCTGAGGATCGAACCCAGAGCCTCACTCAGGCTGAATGTGTGTTTTGCCACTGAGCGTTTCCCCTGCCCTAGTTTGGACTGTGCTGCACTGTGCGAGAGATGGTCTATTCCATCTCTTTTCCTTATACACTGAGAGCCACCTCAAGGGAGGTTACCAGGTCACACAGAGCTCCCAGAAGCTCTTAAGACTGATTTGAGGTACCCAGGTCTCCTCAAACAAGTGGAAACTGCACATTCCTGAGGGAAGGGCCAGACAGAGCCCAGCACATGCAGCAGGCAGGCAGCTGCAGCCCATATACCTGAGCAAGAAGGTTGACGTGTCCATGACGATGTTGCTGGAGAGCGTGAAGGTCTCGGCAGTGATGAGGATGCGCACTGGGAGGTAGAGGGGTCTGGGGGGTGGTCACAAGGGTCCAGGGTGAGCTCCTCATACCTGAAGCCCTGCCCCACCCCAGCCCACACAGCCTGGGTACCTGTAGTCCACAGCACAGGAGAACAGGTGTGTGTGCAGGATGGTGATGACTGTTGGGGGCAGGTAGCCCAGCACAGGGTCGTCCAGCACATCTAAAAATTCCAACAGCTTCCAGGCCAGGGTTGGGGTATGGTGAGCACAGGCAGCCTATGGCCTCCCTGCTGCCCATCACATCCCTTTCTGGGTGCTCCAGCCCAGCCTCTGCTCCTCACACTGGCCCACTGGGCCCCTCTGACCTGCCCACCCAAATCGAAAGTCCAAGGTCCAAGCATCTTTGCCTACCTGGGAGTGCCAGCTCTGTTCAGGCAGGGACATGTAGTGGCGCAGTGTGGCCTTGTGCAGCCGTAGTGTCACCAAGAACTCCTGGGGGTTGGGCACAGTCAGGGTGAGTAATAGAACCCTTGCACTCACTGGGGAGGCAACTGCCCAGGTGGGGAAGCTATACCTTGACATTTTTGTGAGGGTCCAAGTGGATGCGCACAGCAGCGGTCAGCATGGGAGCGCCATGCCTCTGCCCCTTGCAGCCTGAGGCTCCCTGCTCAATCAACCCTTCCTCAGATGGGTAGATGGTTGGGGCCAGGTGGGCCGGAGGGGCAAAGCTGGGCAGATGCAGGTGACTGGGCAGCACATAGTCATCCAAGGCCCCTGGGGATGGATCTTGTGAGTCCCTTGCCAGGCACTGGCTGCCCAGTCCACTCAAGTCCTTGGAACACAGCCACCACCAGCCCCGGCCCACATACCTCGGTGGTAGAGGGTGGCCTTTTTAGCTTCCAGGCAGAAGTAGCCGAGCCCTGGCTGGCCGTGGTACTGAGAGACACTGAAGAGGGTACCATGCTCCACATCCAGCACCATCTCACCGTGCATGCCCTCCAGCCGCTTCCCACTCTCATTCTGCAGAGCACACACCTGACTTCGCCCACTGCTCCCTACAGCTCCCATGGCCTCCATGAGGTGTCTCCAGGAGCCCTATTGTCAAGACTTCCCAGGGACTGGCAGCACCTGCCTCTTTTGCGAAGGAGAATCATCTCTGCCCAGCCTGCCTCGTGGGTACAAACGGGGCCCATTCTCATGCCCACCCAGCATGGGTTTTACAAAGACAGGGTGCCGGTAAGCAGCCGCAGGGCACAGTGGGACAGGTGGGTCAGGGCCAAAGGTGCATGTCCTGTGTCCCCCTGGGGTGCCGTGTTTTATCCTCTCCCCTGCCAAGGGCTGGGGGCTCACCGGGCCAAGGCTCCCTCACCTTGGCCTCACAGAGGGCTGTGACTCTACCCTTCAGCACTGTCACCAGTGTAGAGAAGGTGCTCTGGGACTGGCGGCTTGAGGGCTCAGCGGCGGGACCCTGGGGGGCACCTGATGCCCCAACTGAGAAGAAGTGGATGTCCTCGTCATCTGAGTCTGAGTCTGGGATGAAATCAAGGTGACCATTGGTAGTGGGGCCTGGGAGGCCTGGTCAGCCCAGCCCTGCACCCCCCCACTGGGCCCACACAGCACCCTTCATACCCAGCTTGAAGGCTGACTTGCACATCTTGAAGCTGTTGTGCCAGAGGCCCGAAGAGCTGAGGAAGCCAGAGGGGTGGGTGGCAGGGCCGTGACTGGGAAGCAGGTCTGCAGGCTCCCACATGAGCAGGTCGTTGTTGACCCTGAGGAGGAGGGACAGCAGGTGAGGAGAGACGGCTCTGCCGGGGCCCTGCTCCCCCTGGCCTGGGTCCCCACCTATTATAGATGCTCTCGTAGACCTCCTTGCTGGGCAAGAAGACGTGGGCACTGGGCAGGGTCACTTCCAGGCTGCAGCGGGACAGTGCCAAGGTCCGGCTCTGGAATGTCCTCATCTCCTCAGGGTCTCCAGGAATCACCATCTAGACACAGAGGGGAAAGCTCATGGGAAGTCATCGCAGACACCTCAGGGTCTGCCACTGGCTCTGGACAAAGACTCGTGTCTGAGTCCCGAGCACCGCTCGTTCTCTCACGCTTTCACAAGAGCCCTTCCTTACCTGCCGGGAGTGTGTATGCCCACCCTGTGCTGGTGGCACTGACCCTGATTTGAGGGCGTGAACTCTAATCCTCCTCATGGCCTATGGAGACTGAGTCCTTGTGCCACTTCCTGGGGGAGGAAACTCCCCAAGGTGACACAGAGGAGCAGGGCCTGCACTCAGCCCCAGGCAACTTGGCCTCACAGGCCAGGCCTGTAAGTGCCTCTGACTCAGCTTTCATACACTTCAGGAAAACATCTCCAGGCCCAAGTGTAATTACTGCCAACAGCCACCGTGGCCTGGGGTCCTGATCCTCCCCATCAGGGGGCTCTCTTTGCCAATGGGCTTCCCTCCTGGCGCTGAACAGAGGCAGGGGCTTCGGACCCCCTTTATTGGCTCCAAGTAAGAAACACAAATTCTCAGCTGGGCATGGTGGTGCACACCTGTAATCCCAGCACTCGGGAGGCTGAGGCAGGAGAATTGTCTGGAGGTCAAGATCAGCCTGAGCTACAAAGTGAGCTCAGGGCCAGCCTGAACTACAGAGAGACCCTGTCTCAAAAAGACAGAAAAAAGCCAGGTGTGGTGGCTCATGCCTGTAATCTCAGC